>JAAAWM010011861.1:42500-114937 GCA_036873465.1 Thinopyrum obtusiflorum
CCCCCCCCCCCCCCCCCCCCCCCCCCCCCCCCCCCCCCCCCCCCCCCCCCCCCCCCCCCCCCCCCCCCCCCCCCCCCCCCCCCCCCCCCCCCCCCCCCCCCCCCCCCCCCCCCCCCCCCCCCCCCCCCCCCCCCCCCCCCCCCCCCCCCCCCCCCCCCCCCCCCCCCCCCCCCCCCCCCCCCCCCCCCCCCCCCCCCCCCCCCCCCCCCCCCCCCCCCCCCCCCCCCCCCCCCCCCCCCCCCCCCCCCCCCCCCCCCCCCCCCCCCCCCCCCCCCCCCCCCCCCCCCCCCCCCCCCCCCCCCCCCCCCCCCCCCCCCCCCCCCCCCCCCCCCCCCCCCCCCCCCCCCCCCCCCCCCCCCCCCCCCCCCCCCCCCCCCCCCCCCCCCCCCCCCCCCCCCCCCCCCCCCCCCCCCCCCCCCCCCCCCCCCCCCCCCCCCCCCCCCCCCCCCCCCCCCCCCCCCCCCCCCCCCCCCCCCCCCCCCCCCCCCCCCCCCCCCCCCCCCCCCCCCCCCCCCCCCCCCCCCCCCCCCCCCCCCCCCCCCCCCCCCCCCTTTTGCAATTTTTTGTACTGTTTTCGCTCTAGTTTTTGAACCGTTTGTCGAAACAAGGCGTGTAATACGTCGTTCGAAAGCTATGGACAAGGCGCAACTTTCATATGTATAAATGGTTTTGAGATTCCTTACAGTTTTAAGTTAATTTTGAAAATCGTGCGACGGACAACAAGTGGCAGCGGCCGTTTTTCACGAAATTTTTACAAACCGGTCGTCGAAATGATTCAAATGATATGCCGTTGGAAAGATATCGACGAGACGCAATTTTTTTATGTAGAACACTCTCTCTAATTCTTTACGGTTTAAGAGCAGTTTTAAATTTACCGAAATGCGGACACTCTGTTTTTCGTGACACCCAAATCGACGTGGGTACTTCATCTGACTGAAAATCGCACTGCATCGGACGAAAAACCGCACTGCATCCGACTGGTAAGAGAACTGCATGGTTTCTTTTATTCAAACCGCACCACATTGCACAATGTATAACATACTAGAAGATCAGACAGTTAACCAAACCAAGCATGCTTGACAACTTGGAAATATAGCAATTGTATTTGTTTCTCATGTATTTTGTAAAGAAAAATTCGATTTATTTCTCACATGGAAGACACTACAAAATTGCACCCTCAAGAATTGAACATCACATTTGCAGAATTGAACCAAACAGTTAACTGAACACGACAACTAATTAACCAACAGTTAATAAGTGAGCACCACATTGCACGACATATAGAACATATACACTAGAGCAACATATTGCATGGTAAAAGTAGATAGCACAATTCACTAGAATTTATTAAGGAAAGGCAGTAGCTAGCAAACTGAACATGGGTCCTTATAGTGAGCTAATAAGACAAGCTACTCCTCATTGTCAGAGATATCGATGACGATTGTCTCCTTGGACATGGAAGAGGGCAAGGCCTCCGCATCGTGGGTACCCTCGTCGTAGTGGTGAGTTGCCTGAGCCGCTCCGGGCACCAACCTACTGGCTCTCAAGATGAGGTAAGCACGTGCACGCTGAGAAAACACCTCGTAGTCTTCGTCGAAGGCACCGAGGGTGGCCTTGAGAACACGCCACGAACTGTCGTTTAAAGCAGCCAACCGCGTTGCGGTATCGGTGTGCGAGGCGTCAACGGTGGCCTCGATGGCGAGGTGCTCCTCCAAGATCTAGGGGTCGGCACGAATGGCAGCCATCGTGACCTCATCCACGCGTGCGGCCGCGATTTGCTTCTCCGCTGCCAAATGCTCCTTGAGATCCTGGCTATACTGCGTGCACCATGGCTTAGGGCGGCGCTTATTTGGTGGAGGGGTCGGTGATTTGGGTGCAAGGTGTCGCGCCGGTGGTCGGGGCATGTGGGATGTGGAAGGAGGAGGAGGATCGGGGTCAGGTGTGGATTACCTGCCTGGATAGACGAGGCCGAGCAGCGTGAAGGAGGGTCGCCGGCAAGGAGGCGGCGCTGCAAGCAAGGAGTTAAGGTTTCAACTTGGAAAGGAGGGCGGAAATAGGGGAAATGTGGCTTTTGGTAAGGAGGAGGGGGCGGGGAGGTAGATATTTCCACGGAAGCCGAAAATTTGGAATCGGTTCAGCGAAAAAACTGGCGTGCAAAGTGTCATCAGACACGGTCCCTTATTTAGAACCGTGTCCAATATGTGAACATCACAAACGATTCAGATAGCTTAACCCGTGTGTGATGAGTTTGAACTTCAAAAATTGTGGTTCAAATTTCCCTGGTTACAGTGGTCATCCACGTCATTGCATAATTTGGGTACACAAAGGATACTATAGCACACCCACACTTCTTAATCGAGCAAGTTCAGCAATTAAACAGAGCTAGCTGACCTAAACATTACTCTAACAAATTAAAGACCAGCGCTCTTAATTAAACAAAACAAAGAGTACTACTACGGCTGGTGCTCGTCGATCTTCGCCGCCTCCTCCATGTCCAGCTCGCGCCCGACGATCACCTGGGGAAGGGGCTCCATGGCATCCATCCCACCATACTCGGCAAGCATCTCGCCATCCGCATCCGCCATATCTTTGGAATAGGCCGCCACGAGCTGGGCGTGGGCGACCGCGATCTTGGCTTTGGCGGGCTCCGTCGTGGCAAGGTATGCCGCGCAGGAACGGACGGCTACTCGAACGCTCTCGGCGATTGCCAACTCTTCGGCCGTGGGTTGCCCACCGTTGTCGGAGAAGCTTCTTTCGATTTGTGCGGTGACCGCGACGAGCTGGGTGTGGGAGGCCTCGACATTATCGTGGGCGGCCTCCATCAGGGCTAAGGCCGCCGCTGCGGAACGGACAACTGTTGTGCCACTCTTGCCAGTTGCTATCCCCGAGGCAGATGTTGCTGCCGCCGCCTGAGAAGCAACAGCGGCCGTTTGTGCTGCCTTGGCCGCCCGGTCTGATACGTCTCCATCGTATCTATAATTTTTGATTGTTCCATGCTGTTTTATTATCAATCTTGGATGTTTTATAATCATTTTATAGTCATTTTATATCATTTTTTGGTACTAACCTATTGACATAGTGCCAAGTGCCAGTTGCTGTTTTTTCCATGTTTTTTACATCGCAGGAAATCAATATCAGATGAAGTCCAAATGCCCCGAAACTTTACGGAGAATTTTTATGGGCCAGAAGGAACACAACGGGCCCTGGTTGCACCTGGGGGGAGTCTCGAGGAGGGGACAACCCACCAGGGCGCGCCCTGGTGGGTTGTGCCCACCTCGGGTGCCCCCCGGACCGCCTGTTTGCTCTATGAATACCCCAAAAATACCAGAACCCTAGGGGAGTCGACGAAATATTCATCCAGCCGCCGTAGAGTCCAGAACCACCAGATCCAATCTAGACACCATCTCGGATGGGGTTCACCACCTCCATTGGTGCCTCTCCGATGATGCGTGAGTAGTTCTTTGTAGACCTTCAGGTCCGTAGTTAGTAGCTAGATGGCTTTCTCTCTCTCGCTGAATTCTCAATACAATGGTCTCTTGGAGATCCATATGATGTAACTCTTTTTGCGGTGTGATTGTTGGGATCTGATGAACTTTGAGTTTATGATCAGTCATATCTTTTTATATCCATGAAAGTTAGTTGAGTTTCTTTGATCTCTTATATGCATGATCTCTTATAGCCTCGTATTTCTTCTCCGATATTTGGGTTTTGTTTGGCCAACTTGATCTATTTATCTTGCAATGGGAAGAGGTTCCCGGTAGTGGGTTCAATCTTACGGTGCTTGATCCCAGTGACATAAAGGGAACCGACATGTATGAATCGTTGCTACTAAGGATAAAAAGATGGGATCTATATCTACACAATAGATAAACGGGTCTTGTCTACATCATGTCATCGTTCTTATTGCATTACTCCATTTTTCCATGAACTTAATACACTAGATGCATGCTGGATAGCGGTCGATGTGTGGAGTAATAGTAGTAGATGCAGGCAGGAGTCGGTCTACTAATCTTGGACGTGATGCCTATGTAATAATCATTGCCTGGATATCGTCATAATTATTTGAGGTTCTATCAATTGCCCAACAGTAATTTGTTTACCCACCGTTTTCTATCTTTCTCGAGAGAAGCCACTAGTGAAACCTACGGCCCCCGGGTCTTCTTTCTCATATATTTGCTTGCGATCTACTTTTCCTTTTGCATTTTTATTCAGATCTATTAAACCAAAAATACAAAAATACTTTGCTGCACTTTATTTTATTTGCGATCTATTATTTCAATCTACTACAAAATTCTGGCATCATTACCCGAAAGGGATTGACAACCCCTTTAACACGTCGGGTTGCGAGGTGTTGTTATTTGTGTGCAGGTGTTGTTTACGTTGTGTTGCTTGGTTCTCCTACTGGTTCGATAACCTTGGTTTCTTCACTGAGGGAAATACCTACCGTCACTGTGCTACATCATCCCTTCCTCTTTGGGGAAATACCGACGTAGTCCTAGCAGACAGGAGCTTTTCGCGCCATAGTCAGAGAGCAATCAAAAGGAATTTCTGGCGCCGTTGTCAGGGAGGATCTTCAACATAACCAGGTTCCTAATCACAAATCTCATCTCCTCGCAATTTACATTATTTGCCATTTGCCTTTCATTTTCCTCTGCCCCACTTCACAAAAATTTGCCGTTTTATTCGCCTCTCTTTTTCACCGATCTCTTGTCTCTAGTCCCGATGGCTAGCGTCCCTACTCCTCCTTTGTCACCAGATTTTGAAGTTCTTTACTTCAAGCAAAGACAAGGAGAAAATTTGAAAGATGCCTGGTATAGGCTAATGGAATTGTATCATGTTTCCTATCTAAAGGGGGATGCTAAGATTTTGCTTCGTAATTTTTACATACGATTAGCTTTGCATCATAGACAACTTCTTGATTTTGCCGCTAAAGGAAATTTTATTGAACTTGATGCAAACGCTGCCTATGAAATTTTGGAAGGAATTTTGGGAATTCCTCCTCAAAATAAGGGGTTTTCCTTTACCCCCGAGGGAGTTAAAATGTTGGACAAACTTGGTGATTTGCATAAACATATGGTTGCAATACAAAAATATAATGAAACCCTCAAGCACCTCAATGGTAGTATCAATCGCATGAATACTTTGATTACTCTTTGCAATAAGTGATTGGATATTTTGGATATTAAGATGGTTTCTTTTCCGGAGAACTTAGGGAAGCGTAAAGAGCCTCTCGGGTTTGAGAAAACCCTTACAAAAATTGCCAAAACTTCGGAAGACAAAACTTAGATCCTTGCTTTATGCCTAGCTAAGGGCGTAAAACTATAGCGCTTGTTGGGAGGCAACCCAATGAATAAATTTTATTTTTTCTTTTTGCTTTCTGTTCTTGTGTGTTTACACAATTATTCTATTGTTATGATTGTGTTTTTTGTGTTTTAGTTAGTGTTTGTGCCAAGTAGAACCGATAGGATCTTCTTGGGTGATAGTTGTTTGATCTTGCTGAAAAAGACAGAAACTTTGCGCTCACGAAAATAATTCTCATTTTTTATCAGAAAGTGATTTTGCCCTGATTCTTTCTGCAGAAGATTAATATACAAATTTCTCAGGTTGTCCTATTTTTTCAGAATTTTTTGAGTTCCAGAAGTTTTCGTTTAAGTCAGAATACTACAGACTGTTCTGTTTTGACAGATTCTGTTTTCTTTGTGTTGTGTGCTTATTTTGATGGCTCTATGGTTTTCTTTGATGAGTTTTTGCCATAGAAAAGTTGGAATACAGTAGATATAATACAAAAACAAAATATGAATTGGTTTGATACAGTACTTATAGTAGCGGTTTACTTTCTTACACTAACGGATCTCACGAAGGTTTTGTTGAGTTTTGTGTGATTGAAGTTTTCAAGTTTTGGGTTATCTTACGATGAATGAAAGAAGATAGAAGAGCCTAAGCTTGGGGATGCCCCGGCATCCCAAGCTATTATCCAAGAATGAGCAACCAACTAAGCTTGGGGATGCCCCCGAGTGGCATCCCCTCTTTCTTCTAACGACCATCGGTATTTTACTCGAGGCTATATTTTTATTCGTCACATGATATGTGTTTTGCTTGGAGCGTCTTGTATGATATGTGTCTTTTCTTGTTTTATTTTGTGTTTTAAGTCATCAATCCTTGCTGGACACACCTATTTGTGAGAGCCAAAATTATGTCATGACTTGTTAGAATTGCTCTCTATGCTTCACTTAAATCTTTTATGAGCAATGGACTTGCTCTAGTGCTTCATTTATATCTTTTTGAGCACGGTGTGCTTAGTATTTTTGAAGAAATGCTCTCTTGCTTCACTTAGATTTATTTGAGAGTTAGTAAAATTTTGAACAAATTCTCTCTTGCTTCACTTAAATTATTTTGAGAGAAAGAAAAAGAATTATGCTCATGATCTTCACTTATATTTGTTTGAGCTTATAAAAAGCAACACATGAAAATTAGTCCCACAGTGATAGATATCCAAGAAGGATAAAGAAAAAAAATGTCATGAAGATCATTGGACAAAATAAACTTGATTCTTAGTAATAGTTTTGAGATATGATGATGTGATATGTGAGTTATGTTGATGAGTAATTGTGCTCTAGTAAGAATATTGGTGTTAAGGTTTGTGATTCCCTATGCATGCACGGAAGTCAATAATCATGCAATGAAAATTATATCCTACTTGTGGTGCATTATTCAGTGTTAATTATGCTTAATGCTTTCTTATGAGATTGTTCGTTTCTTGGTTGGTCGCTTCCCAATCTTTTTGCTAGCCTTCATTTTGCACTAAGTATGACCTCTACTTGTGCATCCAAAATCCTTTAAACCAGTTTTTCCACATGAGTCCACTATATCTACCTATATGCGGTATTATTTTGCCATTCTAAGCAAATTTGTATGTGCCATCTCTAATTTTCAAAATAAACTTCTCTTTTGTGTGTTTGTTTCGCTCGCGGAGCAGTGAAGGGTGGCTAATATTTTCCATGCTAGATGTGTTATTCTCAAGATGAGTGTTTATTCACTTGTCATTGCATGAGAGTAAGGCAAAGGTATTAGGGATGCCCAGTCCTGAAATGCAAAAAAAATGAATTTACTTTATGTTGTCAAATAATAAATTCCTTGGAAAGTGTTGGTATGGAGGGCACCCATGGATACGGTTAGCCATGGAAAGTGAAAGTATGGTGGAAAAAGGAATAAACTTTATTTTTTGTTTGGGAACCGCCTATGGCATATCTAGCATGGAAAGTGTTGGGAACTCTGAGTCGTTTTCGTTGGTGGGATGGATACACCTCTCAAAATGTTTTTATCTCTAAGTTTTTCGCTTTGAGCTCTGGCACCTCTACAAATCCCTACTTCCCTCTGCGGAGGGCCTTTCTTTTACTTTATGCCATTTTTATTTTGAAATTTGAGTCTCCATCTTCTCTCATAAAAAGCACCAACTAGGAGGCAATATGATCGTACTTAAGTATTGGGTGTAGCTAATATTCGAGTGTGTTTCATGAATGGGTCAATGTTTGAGCATTATGGGCTAGGGATAACTTATTTTAGCGTTGATATTTTGAAAGACATGGTTGCTTGTTGATATGCTTGAGTATCTAAATTATCATGTCAAAACTAGACTATTGCTTTGAATCACATAAAAGTCCAAATGTCCATGCTATAAAGAAAAGAATATGATATGACATGATAAACATCACTCCACATCAAAAATTCTGTTTTTATCACTTACCTACTCGAGGACGAGTGGGAGTTAAGCTTGGAGATGCTGATACGTCTCCAACGTATCTATAATTTTTTATTGTTCCATGCTGTTTTATTATCAGTCTTGGATGTTTTATAATCATTTTATAGTCATTTTATATCATTTTTTGGTACTAACCTATTGACATAGTGCCAAGTGCCAGTTGCTGTTTTTTCCATGTTTTTTACATCACAGGAAATCAATATCAGATGAAGTCCAAATGCCCCGAAACTTTTCGGAGAATTTTTATGGGCCAGAAGGAACACAACGGGCCCTGGTTGCACCTTGGGGGAGTCCCGAGGAGGGGGCAACCCACCAGGGCGCGCCAGGAGGCCCAGGCGCGCCCTGGTGGGTTGTGCCCACCTTGTGTGGCCCCCGGACCGCCTCTTTGCTCTATGAATACCCCAAAAATACCAGAACCCTAGGGGAGTCGACGAAATATTCATCCAGCCACCGCAGAGTCCAGAACCACCAGATCCAATCTAGACACCATCTCGGATGGGGTTCACCACCTCCATTGGTGCCTCTCCGATGATGCGTGAGTAGTTCTTTGTAGACCTTCGGGTCCGCAGTTAGTACCTAGATGGCTTTCTCTCTCTCGCTGAATTCTCAATACAATGGTCTCTTGGAGATCCATATGATGTAACTCTTTTTGCGGTGTGATTGTTGGGATCTGATGAACTTTGAGTTTATGATCAGTCATATCTTTTTATATCCATGAAAGTTAGTTGAGTTTCTTTGATCTCTTATATGCATGATCCCTTATAGCCTCGTATTTCTTCTCCGATATTTGGGTTTTGTTTGGCCAACTTGATCTATTTATCTTGCAATGGGAAGAGGTGCCCGGTAGTGGGTTCGATCTTACGGTGCTTGATCCCAGTGACAGAAAGGGAACCGACACGTATGTATTGTTGCTACTAAGGATAAAAAGATGGGATCTATATCTACGCAATAGATAAACGGGTCTTGTCTACATCATGTCATCGTTCTTATTGCATTACTCCGTTTTTCCATGAACTTAATACACTAGATGCATGCTGGATAGCGGTCGATGTGTGGAGTAATAGTAGTAGATGCAGGCAGGAGTCGGTCTACTAATCTTGGACATGATGCCTATGTAATGATCATTGCCTGGATATCGTCATAATTATTTGAGGTTCTATCAATTGCCCAACAGTAATTTGTTTACCCACCGTATGCTATCTTTCTCGAGAGAAGCCACTAGTGAAACCTACGGCCCCCGGGTCTTCTTTCTCATATATTTGCTTGCGATATACTTTTCCTTTGCATTTTTATTCAGATCTATTAAACCAAAAATACAAAAATACTTTGCTGCACTTTATTTTATTTGCGATCTATTATTTCAGTCTACTACAAATTTCTGGCATCATTACCCGAAAGGGATTGACAACCCCTTTAACACCTCGGGTTGTGAGGTGTTGTTATTTGTGTGCAGGTGTTGTTTACGTTGTGTTGCTTGGTTCTCCTACTGGTTCAATAACCTTGGTTTCTTCACTGAGGGAAATACCTACCATCGCTGTGCTGCATCATCCCTTCCTCTTTGGGGAAATACCGATGTAGTCCTAGCAGACAGGAGCTTTTTTGGCGCCATAGTCAGAGAGCAATCACGGTCGCAGATTGCGGTCTCCCTCACGAGGCTTGTTAGCACGCGCCTGGCGGCTGCGGCCGCGCTCTCGCCGGAGCGGGCCGCCGAAGTTGCCCTCACGATGCGGGTCCACGTCCCCATCTTTCATCGGCGACAATTGAACAGTGAAATGATATTTGGGGAGCGAGCTAGTGTGCTTGACATGCCGGCTGTAGACTGTAGCCGTCGCACCTTCTCGCGTAAGCCGTATGCGTACTATACTCCGACGGTGCTCCAAGATATTTTGTGCTGCATCTCACACAGTTGGTGATAATAAACTGTGTGCGATCTACTTGATATTTTGTCTTGATTTGAATTACATAATGGGGTCACAGCTACAATGGACGGTGGTTGAATTGCTAGAACTTTTATCTGCAGTGAACATGCAACTATAGGTGTGTCGTCAAAAAAATTAGAATTATTCAGGGTTCGTTTGGACGTGTTCATACATTAACTTGGTTTTGTAGGCATTTCAGGTGCACAATTCAAATTTAAACTACATGCATATGCTCCGGTGCACCAACATGGGTTGTAAAATCATATATGTGTCCATGGGTTCATGCAAATGTCCCATGCAAGAAATGGGGATGAATTTCGAACACCACGACACCTTGGCTCTCCGGCAAACATTGAGGTACCTGCTTTTGTAATTCTAGAAAATCCAAAACTCGACTGAAATTCATGAAACTTGGCATGCTATTATGGAGAGGCATCAACATGCCGTGGTAAAATTTTTGTCCCATTTGGGGCAAGTTTGGGTATAAGCTTCTCACAAACCAGACATTCTCACAATAAGCCTGATGGATTCGGTATGGAACGTGCCACCTTTGGGGACGAAACGATATCCGTTGCCTCTTATTGCTTTCAAAAAATTTCTAGTGTCAACATAGAACACCAGAAGTGTTTTGTTAAATTTTGGAATTTTTCGGGGTTCGTTTGGACATTTTTATACATTAACTGGGTTTTCTAGGCATTTTATGTGCATAATTCAAATTTGAACTACATGCACATGCTCCAGTGCATATAAATTGGTTGAAAAATCAAATATGTGTCCTTGGGTGCATGCTTAGGTCCCATGCAAGAAATGGGAATGTATTTCAAACACCAGGGCACTGTTGATTGCCGGCAAAACGTTGAGATACTTTGTTTTTAAATTCCAGTAAATCCAAAACTCGTCTGAAATTCATGAAACTTGGCATGCTATCATGCAGCGGCATCAACATGCCGTGTTAAATTTTTTGTCCCATTTGGGGAGGTTTGGGTCTCAGCTTCTCACAAACCAGAGCTTCTCACAACAAGGCTGATGGTTTCGGTAGGGAACATGCCACCTTTGGGGACAAAACGATATTCGTTGCCTCTTATTGCTTTCAAAAAAAATTCTAGTGTCAACATAGAACAACAGGAGTGTTGTGTTAATTTTTGAAATTTTTCGGGGTTCGTTTGGACATTTTTATACATTAACTGGGTTTTCTAGGCATTTTATGTGCATAATTCAAATTTGAACTACATGCACATGCTCCAGTGCATATAAATTGGTTGAAAAATAAATTTTGTGTCCTTGGGTGCATGCTTATGTCCCATGCAAGAAATCGGAATGAATTTCAAACACCACGGCACTGTTGATTACCGGCAAAACATTGAGATACTTTGTTTTTAAATTCTAGTAAATCCAAAACTCGTCTGAAATTCATGAAACTTGGCATCCTATCATGGAGCGGCATCAACATGCCGTGGTAAAAATTTTGTCCCATTTGGGGCAGGTTTGGGTATAAGCTTCTCACAAACAAGAGCTTCTCACAACAAGCGTGATGTTTTCGGTAGGGAACGTGCCACCTTTGGGGACGAAACGATATCCATTGCCTCTTATTGCTTTCAAAAAAATTCTAGTGTCAACATAGAACAACAGGAGTGTTGTGTTAATTTTTGGAATTTTTCGGGGTTCGTTTGGACATTTTTATACATTAACTAGGGTTTGTAGGCATTTTATGTGCATAATTCAAATTTGAACTACATGCACATGCTCTAGTGCATATAAATTGGTTGAAAAATCAAATCTGTGTCCTTGGGTGCATGCTTAGGTCCCATGCAAGAAATGGGAATGGATTTCAAACACCAGGGCACTGTTGATTGCCGGCAAAATATTGAGATACTTTGTTTTTAAATTCTAGTAAATCCAAAACTCGTCTGAAATTCATGAAACTTGGCATGCTATCATGGAGCGGCGTCAACATGCCGTGGTAAATTTTTTGTCTCATTTGGGGAGGTTTGGGTATAAGCTTCTCACAAACCAGAGTTTCTCACAACAAGCCTCATGGTTTCGGTAGGGAACGTGCCACCTTTGGGGACGAAACGATATCTGTTGCCTCTTATTGCTTTCAAAAAAATTCTAGTGTCAACATAGAACAACAGGAATGTTTGTTAAATTTTGGAATTTTTGGGGGTTCGTTTGGACATTTTTATACATTAACTGGGTTTTCTAGGCATTTTATGTGCATAATTCAAATTTGAACTACATGCACATGCTCCAGTGCATATAAATTGGTTGAAAAATCAAATCTATGTCCTTGGGTGCATGCTTAGGTCCCATGCAAGAAATGGTAATGAATTTCAAACACCAGGGCACTGTTGATTGCCGGCAAAACATTGAGATACTTTGTTTTTAAATTCTAGTAAATCCAAAACTCATCTGAAATTCCATAAACTTGGCATGCTATCTTGGAGCAGCATCAACATGCTGTGGTAAATTTTTTGTCCCATTCGGCACAGGTTTGGGTATAAGCTTCTCACAAACGAGAGCTTCTCACAACAAGCCTGATGGTTTCGGTAGGGAACGTGCCACCTTTGGGGACGAAACGATATCCGTTGCCTCTTATTGCTTTCAAAAAATTCTAGTGTCAACATAGAACAACAGGAGTGTTGTGTTAATTTTTGGAATTTTTCAGGTTCGTTTGGAGATTTTTATACATTAACTGGGTTTTCTAGGTATTTTATGTGCATAATTCAAATTTGAACTACATGCACATGCTCCAGTGCATATAAATTGGTTAAAAAATAAATTTTGTGTCCTTGGGTGCATGCTTATGTCCCATGCAAGAAATGGGAATGAATTTCAAACACCACGGCACTGTTGATTGCCGGCAAAACATTGAGATACTTTGTTTTTAAATTCTAGTAAATCCAAAACTCATCTGAAATTCATGAAACTTGGCATCCTATCATGGAGCGGCATCAACATGCCTAAATTTTTTGTCCCATTTGGGGTAGGTTTGGGTATAAGCTTCTCACAAACCAGAGCTTCTCACAACAAGCCTGGTGGTTTCGGTAGGGAACATGCCAGCTTTGGGGACGAAACGACATCCGTTGCCTCTTATTGCTTTCAAAAAATTTCTAGTGTCAATATAGAACAACAGGAGTGTTGTGTTAATTTTTTGAATTTTTCGGGGTTCGTTTGGACATTTTTATACATTAACTGTGTTTTCTAGGCATTTTATGTGCATAATTCAAATTTGAATTACATGCACATGCTCCAGTGCATATAAATTGGTTGAAAAATCAAATCTGTGTCCTTGGGTGCATGCTTAGGTCCCATGCAAGAAATGGGAATGGATTTCAAACACCAGGGCACTGTTGATTGCCGGCAAAACATTGAGATAATTTGTTTTTAAATTCTAGTAAATCCAAAACTCGTCTGAAATTCATGATACTTGGCATGCTATCATGGAATGGCACCCGACATGCTGTGGTATTTTTCTTGTAAATTTTGAGAGAAGGCGCACTCGAATAACAGCCAACAAAGGCATTTTGAAAAATAGCTGCCACTTTAATATCTCAAACGTTTGTATAATTCAAATCGTGTGCGTTCTGTTAACCATTCATGTGACTCCACATGTCTTGGTTTTAATGGCTATAGGAGGTGCCGTGCGGACAACTGTTTGACTGAACGGGAGGCGTGCGAGCGCAGTCCGGTGCGCAGGCTGATCGAGAGGTGTGCAAGCTGTCCTCCAATGCGCAGGCTCAACGGGAAGTGTGCGAGATGTACGCTGCGCGGGCTCATAGGGAAGCAAGCCCTTTGACTTCCATGGCCGCCCGCCTTCCTCTCCATTAATGGCGCCAGAGCCGCTGTTTAATACGGGTGGCCTTACTGTTCGCCTCCCATTCCCCTCCCTCCCGCAGACCTCCACCAACGCCATGGCGCAGAATGATCATCTGCCACTAGTCTTCAAGTTTGGTGAAGTCAACTCCGAGCCGGAGGAGATAGAAAATAAGGAGGAATGGGGCCTCATGGACATGGCCCAGAATGAGCTGGCCATGGCGGTTGCTGCCCCCGCTCTCATCCCAGCTCCCATCCCCGCGCCCGCGCCAGCGACCATCCCCGTAGCATTGACGGGCTGGTCGCCAAGCACTATAGCAGAGCTGGAAGCCGCGGGCGTCAGCGAGGTCTCCGCAGACCCGCGCGAGCTCGTGTACAAGCCAGCGCCAGCGCCCGTGCCCGTGCCCGTGCGCGCCCCTCCACCCATCGCGGCGCCGGTCCCCGTGCGTTTGGCTGCACCCGCTGCGCCCATGCCCGTGCCCGTGCGCGCTCCACCACCCACCGCAGCATCGGTCCCCGAGCGTTTGGCTGCACCCGCTGCGCACGTGCCCGTGCGCGCGCCCCCCTCAGCGGCATGGACGCCGTCCTCGACCGCTACCTCTCAGCACCGCCAGTTGCCGTCCTCCCGCGCCCCGCCCGTCGATCGCGCGACGACATGATGTTTGATTTACAAGTGAAGAACATTATGTGCTGCCTTGAAGACTTCAACAACGGCGTCCCGGAGTACGACAACGACAACGACGGCGCGCCACACCGCCTCCGCCGCTGTCGAAAATAGTTTTTTTGGGGTTTAATGATGTATCTCGAATTCTCGATCATATGAGAGCTATGGTCTTCCCCCTTAAGTCAAGGGAAAATTCGCAGCGCAGGATTTGTGCATCCCTTCAACGCAAACAGTTGTTTTGGATGACCTGTGTGCAACCACGTAGAAACAATTTGGTAAGATTTGCATCTGTCATATTGGGTATGTTGCCATTTGTCAAACTGGAAAGATTGACATTTGTTGATCTAGTAACATTGCCATTTGTCAACCTTGTAACACTGCGATTTGTCAAAATATGCAGCTAAAAATCACTAGCACTATAGATTATAGATTATTGTACCATTCATTACATACAACAAGTCATCAACACACAACGACAACGAGGATACATGTTGGATTATAGATTATTTCCAACAAAACATTCTAGTGAATACTAAAGTTTTTCTCACACAACAAATAACAAGCAATGAAAAGAACTTCAGCTCAACCAATCCTCGGCGTTGGAAACGCTTGCTTTGAACCATAGGTAAGCCTCTGGGAAGGATTTGAACCATAGTGTGCTATTGTCAATCTCGAGACCAACGCAGGACTGATCATCCAGGCTGAAGCGACCTATATCAGGACGCATATTGTGATAGCCACGGTAGGGAACCATAGCAATGTCTGAGGTATAGATATAGTTGCTTCTCAAAAATGGTAGTAACGTTGTGTCAACAGCAGCTGGATCGCCTTTCACCATCATTGGATAGTTTTGTCCAAGGAAGAGCGAGTTTTGTCCAAGACTATCAATATTGAACCAGGGAGAAGGTGTTGGCACTAGCACACTAGTATCCATCCTGAATACCCTACAACAGATGTTGGAATAGGTCCAGAGAGTGCGACCATGGGAGACAACACCTGCTTCCTTAGTAACATCAGCAGTGCCCTGTATATAGACATGAAGAGGTGATCCATCGGAATAAGTTGCCAGGCGCCACTGAGTATATAGGTCCTGCTCGTCCTCATGCTCGTGATCATCACCATCGTCATCTCCCCCTTGGTTAATTTTTTTTTCAAGTATAGGTGGTGGAATGTTCACAGGACCTTGGAAACACAAGAAGGTTAATTAGTAAAGGGAAACTAGCTAACCCGCATGCATATGGATGAAACAATTATAATTACGATGGAAGACAAACTTACCGAAAGCATCAGGATTCCATGCAAAAACAGTGCCACGAGTGGTGGCAGCAAACACAAGACCCTCGTATTGAATTGCATCACAATACTCATCCGTGTACAAAAATTGATTTTTGAGCAATATCCATCGAGGCGTGGAAGTAAGGACGGCAACAAGCTTGTCAAAGATAGCGACAACTTCATAGTTCTTGTAATCCCAAGAGCGGTTGGGAACTCGACAAATTGCTATCTTCTGTAGACGACAGTCACCATGATTGTATTTGAACGTACGTAGATCATATGTGTGCTCAATCTCAGGGCAGTCTGTGATTTTTGGAAGTGGAACCCAATGACGAGTGTACACATTCACAAGTTCTCACTCGCAGTTATACCCAATATAAACAACCCAATCTCCATTTGCGCCTGCCCAAGCCTTACCCTCAAGCGATGGCATCTTAACATCACATGTATCATCATCAAGCGGCATCAACTTGCGCAAGGCGAGGCTTCCGTCGTCCCCACGCCGGCGACCAGCGTCATGGCGAAGAAGATAGGGGAGATCAAACCACTCCTGAACCCTTGGGTTCTTTGCAATGATGTTATTTGTTGAGTCGAGAATGGACTTGAACGAACCTGTCATGTTAGCCGAGGTGATGATGTCGCACCGATCAATGAGTTCCTCCACCACGTCATCTTTCAGATCGGGGCAAGAATAGCGGGGTCGTTTCTGGCCGGTTCCCTCCATGGAGAAGACGATCGAACAATGGCAGAAGGAAGGGTGAAGGCAAATGGAGGGAGGAAGAGTGTGCGACAGCAGTTCCAAATCGAGAGGGAAAGGCGAAGAGGCGATGGACGGTTACCACGGTACACGAAGAGGCTAGTGGGGAGCGAACGGTTGCCACAGAGGTCACACACTGACGACAAGGCCGAGTGAACCGCATGCCATATATCGCACACACCTTGATCTGGCTGACCGTTTATTTTGTTTTGCCTAATCACAAACAGTTCATCTGAGGGAACCGTATGTTGTATATCGCACACACACCTTCGTCTGGCTGCCCATTTCTTTTGTTCCTCCTCATCGCAAACAATTATTGAACTAAACCGTATGCCCTGCATCGCGCACGCAACTAAAATCTGAACTGTGTTTGATGCATCCGTCATCGCAAACGTTTTGCACCTTTTTTGACGGTTCTTTTACACCATCGTTTGCGATTATTGCATCGCACACAGTTTCGTCGAAGGGTCTCTGATCATAGTGTCGCGTTAGCAGCATCCTGCAGTAGTGTGCGGCAGCTACAGGAGTTGCTGCTTTAGCACTCGCTCGCGGTGCTGCTGCATGAGCTGCTCTCTGCTAGTGCATTCCCTGCTCGAGCGGCTGCTAATTTAGATCACTGCTTCTCTGCTACCAGTGCTCGAATGCCCTAAACTTCTATTGTAGTGCTCTGCTACTAGTTCAATCAGTTTCGTCAGTAAAATTCAGTTTCCACAGTAAAATTCAGTTTCGACTGTAAAGTTCAGTTTCTTCAGTTAAGTTCAGAGTCAAAAGTATTTACAGCATTTGTTGGAGTGGATGTGATGCGGCTGATGCATTTTACATCTAACACTTTTTGGTGATGTATTTTACATCATCTATTGCACATGCTATTAGACTCCCACTTCAGATTAACGTTGTCTGTCTTGTCCTGCTTCAGCCTCACCGTCGTACACCTCACCGGAGCTGCTCCAACGACGGAACCCTCCATCACAGCAGAGTAGTACCCTCAGCACCGTCTCCAGAGGCCTCAGATCTTCTTCCCCGCCTCAGACAGTCACACCAGCATCACCATCCTCCATGTCCAACCCAATGATGATGAGGTCGACAAGACTATTCCAAAGAGGATGTACACTCGTCGCATCACTTTGTTACTCTACATTCATGTCGATCCCTCAGGGATCCTTTGGTTCAAGGCAGTTGCAAATCTAGAAAGAAAGTGGTCACAAAGTTAACATGGAGAAAACTAAATGCTCTTTGAACCACAATTTGAATCGGTTTAGAAAGATAGCCATTATATGATATTCATGTGGACCAAATCTAAGCTCACAAAATATTTTGAGGGAAGGCTTCAGCCTGTTGAAGACTGCCTACTAGAATCGCCACTGGTTCAAAGAAAAAGTGAAGGAAAACATAGGAATTGGAAACTTTACTATGGTACTACTATTCGTGCATTTGGTTAGAAGGAATGGAGCAAAGCAAAACTGGAGGACTTTTTTCCTTTGGTGTCTCTTTCAAAAAAAATGTAGGAATTTTAATATCCACTTGGACGTCCTTTTCAAATTAGTATGCATGAAGAACAGGACTAAGTGCATTACTGGCGTAATAAGATTCTTATTTTACATTTTCATGTGGTTTGACTTTAATTTGACCATGTTTCTCCATTCCTGTGTTCTTCCAATTCATGTGAACCAAACACCCAGGTTGACAGAAATCCTATGTTTTCAAATGCTATGTTTTGCACATGCATTCCTATCCTATTCCTGTGCTTTTCCTGTCCCTACGTGTTTAGAATCCTCCAATTCTAAGGAGCCCTTACAGATTTACTTCATTTCCAGATAGGTGTCAAAGAAAACTCCGTGTGTTTTGTCCCGCTCCTGCCGTGCCGTCATCCACCCCACCTGAGGTGCACCAACGATGGACGCATACACGGGAGCAGAGATTCCCCCTGCAGACCTTCTTTCGCCGCCTCAAATCATCTTCCCCGTCGCCGGCAGCCACGCCAACTACCTTCCATCATCGACTAAGCAGATGAACCTGAGGACTACACAGTTTTGGAAGAGAGGTCCCACTCTTTCGTTTCTGCTTTTGCTATACATCAGTTATTATTACTTCCTACTTTATCGTCCTGTTCACCTCTTAGACTCTGAGTCAGGTCCAAACTAATGTTCCAACTTGAGTTTTAAAATGCCTGTGGGGCACATATCGAGGCAGCAACAAATAGTATATGTCTACTATCTGGTTCATCTGGGGTCTTCTATGTGGTTCATGTTGGCTGGGCAACAAACAGTAGATGAGCCATCGTCTATCTTTTTAAACTGAAGCTATCATCTGCCTGCTATCATTAGTTTTGGATCTATCCACTCGTTTGCTACCATCAGTCTTTATTTCTGCATGCACCCCTTAGGCCTTACATAATCTAACTATGTTTTTTATGTATGTCAGTTATTGTACACAATCGTACTGAACATGTAGAGAAAAAGAGAAGACCGTTCCGTGGGAATATAATGTCATGCAGATGCCGCTCCATGGTGGGCGAAGTGGGGGCCCCCTTCCCCCATTCCAGATTGTATTCCAGAGGAAGATAACTGCTCAGAGCGGGATTCAGAGGGAGTCGACCACTCCTATTTACCCCCTGAGGTGTTTGCTCTAACCTGGCATGTTGATGTTGGTCATATCATGCATATGGCGCCTCGCATTGCTTACTTTATACATCTTATATGTCATCAGCTTAGTTTCGATTTGCTTTGTGTGAATGCCACCTGTTTGGTTTCTATATCATACTCCCTCCGTTCCTAAATATTTATCTTTTTAGAGATTTCAACAAGTGGCTACATACGGAGCAAAATGAGTGAATCTACACTCTAAAATATGTCTATATACATCCGTATGTGGTAGTCCATTTGAAATCTCTAAAAAGACAAATATTTAGGAATGGAGGGAGTATATGTGAATTATGCAATGCCATCTTCTTTAGCCAGGCATCATATACGTGAATCATGCAATACCATCCTGTTTAGCCAATTATCGTATATGTGAACTGTATCGTGCCATACTATTTTTTCATAATGTATTCCATTTGTCAACAATGTTTGTACATTCATCTACTCTTCCTGTGCATTAGCCATTTGAGTCGGCGATGGGAAAATCTGGAGTGAAAACAAGGTCTTCTGAGCAGTCGGTGCTACCTATCGATGCAGATTTCTTGCTGGTTACAGATAGCTCCTCGGAGGAGGATTCAGAGACAGATGACCAGTCGTACCCCCCCCCCCCCGAGGTGTATGCTCTAACTTGGCAGGGTTATATTGCTCATATCATGCATATGGTGTCTTGCATTACCATGCCATCTACTTAGATTAGACATGCTTTGTGTGAATGCCTCCTGTTTGCTTTCTATATCAGATATGTGAATTATGCAATGCCATGTTTTTTAGCCAGTTATCATATATGTAAATTATGCACCGCCATCCTGTGTAGCCAGGCATCATATATGTGAATTATCTCGTGCCATCCTTTTTTTCATTACGTATTCCATTTGTCGACAATCTGTGTATATTGAACTACTCTTCATGTGTATCAGCCATTTGAGCCGGTTATGGAAAAATCTGGAGTGAAAATAAGGTCTTCAGAGCAGGCAATGGTACCTCTTGAAGCATATATCTCGATGGTTACAGATAGATCCTTAGAGGAGGATTCAGAGACAGATGACCAGTCCTATATCCCACCTGAGGTGTATGCTCTAACTTGCAATGTTTATATTTCTCATATCATGCATGTGGTGTCTTGCATTGCTCAGTTTAGACATCATATACACAATATTCAATGCCATCTGCTTAGTTTAGAGATCATACATGTGAGTGCCAGCTGCTTAGTATATGAATCAATTATGTGAATTATATCATGTCATCTTGTATACTTAGACAACATATATGTGAATTATTTCATCCCAACCTATTTTAGAAAGACATCATACAGTTTTGTCATGTCATCCTGTTTAGATACTCATCATATGTTGAATTATGCCATTATATCCTGTTAAGTTATCCATCATATATCTGAAACTGTGTCATGCTATCCTGTTTAGTTAGCCATCATATATGTGAAATTGTGTCATGCTGTCCTGTTTGGTTAGACAACATATATGTGAATTACCACATGTGTCTATCATACAATGTCTGTACATTCAATTTCTTTTCTTGTTTATCAGCCATTTGAATTGGAGGGGGTGATGGCAGTATCTAAGGGAGTAAAAACTCGTTCTACACAAAAGATGATGCTACCCGTCGATGCAGATAGAACCATGGTTGTACTGGCCCACGAACTAGCCCCGCCACACATAATCGAGACTCTTCCAGATTGTACACTTACACCATTGGACAAAGAACCAGCTACACCCCACCTAACCCCAACCCCAGCTGATAGTAACCCACTTCTAGTTGACACAACACCATGTCCACCACAGAATACCCCCACACGAGCAGTTTGTAAAGCAATTGCAGTGCCCAAAGCACAAAGACCACCACAGCGAACCCAAACTCCATGTTTAAAGCAGAAGAGCAACTATTCTTAGGTCAGATTCCGTAGCTATGGTCCATAATCCTTTGCTCTTGCATCACTATATTTACTCATACCAACTAATTTCAAATTTGAAGGATCTAATTGAAACTCCAATGGCGCAACAGGTATGTTTTAAACCTATTTCTTTAACTGGATTGTTGTTCTAACTTCTTGCTCTATGTTCATTTCAGTTTTAGTTGTATAAATAGTTGTTCTCATGTCATGCACATTACAAGTGTTGCCAGTGTTGTGTAGTTTCCCACACTTATATTCTGTCTATGCTGCTGTGTCTTAAAAAGATATGATTTGAACTGTGTCTCTATCTTGATTTGGCAACATAAACTAGAATGATATAGACAATACAGTGACCATAGTACATAGATATATATTTGTTTCATGTTGTTATCCTGTCCACCTTACTACTGAACCGGTTTACCAAAATGAGTTTCATATACTACATGCTAAACCTGTGATGTATCTGCTTGTTTCTCTTGTAGAATGCGAACAGAATATTGGAGAAGAGCACCCCATTATGCAATGGTGGAGAAAGTAATGCAGATAAGGTTCAAGACAGTGAGACAACCCTGTTGGTCTCCAAGAAAGGTGATAAAAACTATCTCGTAGACAGTGAGACAACCCCAAAGTCCTGAGTTGATGTAGTGTTCGAGTTACTGGCCACTACCGCTGGCAGAAGCTCTTCGAACTCGCTGCCTGAATCAGTTCGGCTTCTTCAGTCCCAGTTACAAGTTGAAAGGCATCAGTCAGCTGAGCTGAGGCAAGAAGCCGAAGGACTGAGGAAGTCCCTACAGAATTCAGATGCATACTTTCTGGTGCAACAGCAAGTGCTGGACGATTTTAGCGCCAAACAAGAGAAAACTAATAAGCTTGCTAAGCTTCTTGCCAGCATGGTGGGTATCTAGGATATTGTTTCTTGAGCTCTTCTGAAGTGGTTTCAGTTCTGGACTTGTTTTGCTGTCGCGTTTATTTTCACTGGTGGCTAATTTAGATGCCCAGTGTATGTAATATGCTGCTTTGTTCACTATATTTGCACTGGTGGCGAACTTTGATGCCCAGTGAATGTAATATTTGTAATAGCCATAACAGCCTAGCGTAAGTTGCTTGCTTATTTATTTCCTTATTGTCTTGTTTATTTTTTTGCTTGTAGTCGGTGCAGTTCTTTTTCCGCGGTAACCTTTTTATTTAGAACTAGGCCACAATAACCATGGGCAACATACGGACCGTTGTAACCATGGTCCTGTTGCCAGCTGTAGTGGGCCTCCTAAGGTCCGTATGATCCATGGGCCTTCTACGGGCCGTAGATTCAATGGGACTTCTATGAGCCGTATGATCGATTGGCCAAACATGGGTCATACTTTCATGGATAGTTAACGGACTGCAATATGGGCCATAAACGGACTATAATGGGAATCGTGTGTTTATGGGCCGACCATAACAGGCCGTTAATAGGCCCATGTTTACAACGGGCTTAATTCTATTGGCAGGCATAACGGGTCGTTAATGGGCCATATTTGATGACGCTATGAAAACGGCCCAACAGATTAAAGGGCCACAGAAGGGCTGACTTTAACCACGGCCTGAATATGGCCCACAAGCGAAACAGGCCAGTAACGGACCGTAAGTAATCGAATGCCGGAAATGAGCCCAATAATAAATGGGCCCTTAGAAGGCCGAAAGATAACACGGGCTGAAACGGCCCAATGGAATAATGGGTCGTTAATGGGTATAAAGCGATATACTGTTCATTATGGGCAGTTTCACCACGGGCCATTTATGGGCGAAGATTTACAAATGGCCTCATATGGGATGAAAGACGTCATGGGCCATACATGGGCCAGAAGTTACAACGGGCTAGAATCATATTGGACGCCCATATGGCGCTACTGGGCCTAATTCGGATAGTCTATAACGGGTCGTGAGTTAGCGGGTTGTAAATGGGCTATATGCGAGCAGACCGTTAACAGGCCTTCCGTGGGCTGGGCCGCTACCTTTTGACTAAGTCAAACGGGCCGACCTTTTGACCTGAATGGGACGGTTGGGCCAAGCCACGTGTCGACATATCATAGGCGTGTCCCGTCCATCGCTGGATGACATCTATCCTACCACTGAGCTGACACGTGGATACTTCAGCGAATAAGAATTTTACGCGTGGAAAATCCCCACTGGTCGGGGCTGTTAACAGGTTATCAGATCCAAACCAGAACCCGATAGTTTAACGGTGACCCGTTACAGTGGATGCCACGTGTCGGTTACCTTGACGAAAGCACTTCCATGACGCGCCATTTATCGTCATGGAAGTGGACACGTCCGTGATGCTAATTTTGGTCTTATCATGGAACAGTTCTACAACAGCACATGTATGACTATCTTGATTCTGTCATAAAATCATCATGGATGTACATGCATGACAGAAAACGTGACCTACTGTGACAAACACGTATCATCACGAAAGTGTATTTTTTTGTAGTGACTCCTACACGTCACGAACGCGGCCGGTGAGCAGACCTAGCCCCCTTAATACAAGCGCAGGTTTCCAGTCCAACCAGGTGCGCTCCACCTAGTCGCTGACGTCTGAAGAGCTTCGGCTGATACTACGACGCCGAGTGCCCATAACTATCCCCGCGTAGTTGGTTAGTGTGTATAGGCCAAAAGAACAACTCAAATCAAATACCCAATCTCGTTAAGTGTGTTATTATGAAACAACCGCGGACAACGACAGGGACCAGGCCCACCTCTCTGCTAGGTGTCTCAATCTGCCATGTCGCTCTGCCAGGAAGATCCACTCAGAGGGCCGTCGGGAAACATGTCCTTTCAGCCCCTAGTCCGTGAATCACTCGCGGGTACTCTACGAGCCGGCCCGACTTTAGTCACAACACTGTATCATGTATAGCATGTATATAAGTATATACCCACGATCACCTCCCGAAGTGATCATGGCCCAATAGTATAGCATGGCAGACGGACAAGAATGTAGGGCCACTGATGATAAACTAGCATCCTATACTAAGCATTTAGGATTACAGGTAAGGTATCAACAACAGTAGCAAAGACAGGATATGCAACAGTATGGGATCAATCGATAAGCAGTAACAGCTACACTACTCTAATGCAAGCAATAGAGAGAAGGAGTAGGCGATATCGGGATGGTCAAGGAGGTTTTGCTTGCCTGGAAGCTCTGCGGAGAAGGAGGGGTCGTCAGGAGTGTAGTCGACATTAGGAGCAGCGGCTTCAGTCTCGAAGTCTACGTACCTTAGAGAAGAGGGGGAAGAAACAATGAATACAATGCAAATAGATGCATGGCGATGCATGACATGGCAATAAGCTATGCTAGGTGTGACCTAACGCAGTACTAGGTGATACTGGCGAAGGGGGAAAACATCTGGAAAAGTATTTGAACTTGGTTTGAATCTAAGCGGGGTTATGCAATAGTAAAAGTGATGACATGGCACCATCAACGTGGGATTAATATAGCTTAATTATCCGGGTGTTACAAATGCTAACATAGTTGAATCATATGGCAATCCCTCAACGTGCGACAAAGAATCACTCCAAAGTTCTTATCTTGTGAAGAACATAAGACGAAATTGTTTGTAGGGTACAAGACCACCTTAAAGTTATCCTTTCTAATCAATCTATCGAGCTATTCCTATAAGTGTCACAAACAGCACAAGAGTTCGCACTAAAATAACACCATATGATAACACATCAATTAACCCTAATGTCACCTAGATACTCTAATGTCACCACAAGTATCCATGGGTCAATTATACGATATGCATCAAACAACTTCAGATTCAGAATATTCAATCCAACACAAAGAACCTCAAAGAGTGCCCCAAGATTTCTACTGGAGAAACAAGGACGAAAACGTGCATCAACCCCTATGCATAGATTACCCCAATGTCACCTCGGGAATCCGCGAGTTGAGTGCCAAAACATACATCAAGTGAATCAATATAATACCCCATTGTCACCATGGTATTCATATGCAAGACATACATCAAGTGTTCTCAAATCCATAAAAGTATTCAATCCAATAATAGTGAAACCTCAAAGGTAAAAACTCATCATCGCAACAAGATAGAGAGGGGAAAACACCATATGACCCAACTATATTAACAAAGCTCGCGGTACATCAAGATCGTGCCAAATTAAGAACACGAGAGAGAGAGAGAGAGAGAGAGAGAGAGAGAGAGAGATTAAAACATAGCTACTGGTACAAACCCTCGGCCCCGAGGGTGGACTATTCCCTCCTTAACATGGTGGCCGCCGGGATGATGAAGATGACCTTCGGTGATGATTTCCCCCTCCGGCAGGGTGCCGAAACAGGCTCCCGAATGAGTTTTCGTGGGTGCAGAGGCTTGCGGCGGCGGAACTTCCGATCTAGGGTTATTTCTGGGGGTTTCTGTATTTATAGGATTTTTTGGCGTCGATCTCATGCTAAGATGGGCTTCGAGGGGCCCACTACCCACCAGGGCGTGTCAGAGGGGGGTGGCGCGCCCTAGTGCCTAGTGACCACCTCCTTCACCTCCTGGTCCTCCCATGAAGCTTCTAGTGCCTCTTTTGTTACCAAAAAAACCGTCAAAAAGTTTCGCTGCATTTGGAGAACTTTTATTTGTACACAAAAAAACAACAGCATGGTAGTTCTACTGAAAACAACGTCAGTCCGGGTTAGTTCTATTCAAATCATGCCAAAACCATATAAAATTGTTGTAAACATGGCATGAATACTTCATAAATTATACATTGGAGACGTATCAGTAATGCATAGTTTCAAGTGTGTGATCCTTCAAATTAATTCCATAGGTGGCCCTAATAATAGATTCACATGGTCGTATACTTCTCTTTCTAGGGAAGTGTTCCATTCCTTTCTTTAATGGAAATTGGAATCTTATATTACATTCTTTCATATCAATAATAGCACCTATGGTACATAGGAAAGGCCTATGGAGTATTATAGAACAAGACAGATTGCAATCAATATCAAGCACAATGAAATCAATGGGCACATAATTTTTATTTGCAAGAATAAGCACATCATTTATTCTACCCAATGGTTCCTTAATAGCTGAATTCGCTAAGTGCAAATTAAGGGAACATTAATCTAAATCATGAAGGCCTAGCACATCACATGAAGATTTGGGTATAGTGGAAACGCTAGCACCCAAATCACATAAAGCACTGCACTCATAATTTTTAATCTTTGTTTTAGTAGTAGGTTCCCATTCATCATATAATTTCCTAGGTGTTGAAACATCCAACTCTAGCTTTTCTTTTAAAGCTTTCATCATAACTTCTACGATATGTTTAGTAAAAGCTTATTTTGTTCATAAGAATTCGGTGAATTTATCATGGATTGCAACACGGAAATACATTCAATTAAAGAACATCTATCATAATTAAAATCCTTGAAATCCAAAGTAGTGGGCACATCACTAGCTAAAGTTATGACCTCTCCAAACCCACTTTTATCAAATTTTTCATTAAGATCATCACCCTCCGAACAATTGGGATGCCTTCTAGCTAAAGTTGACTCATCTTAAGTCCCTTTCTCATCAAGTTTTATATTACTAAATAAATATTTAATGGGCGAGACACCAATCATTTTAATATCTCCGTCGTGATTGCGATAAAAACCGGGCGGAATTGCTTTTTCTAGGAATTCTCGCTTAGCTCTTAACCTAGCGGTTCTCTCTTTACTTCCATTAATAGATATTTGGATAGACTTAATTGATTCATTAATATCATCCTTACGTGGCAAAATTTTAATTTTGAGAGTATCCACATCCTGAGCAATTATATCCATGTTCCTAGCCATATCATCAACTTTATCCAATTTTCTTCTACCATGGCATTAAAAATCTTTTGAGAATTAATAAGTTCTCTAATATTATTCTCAAGATAAAAGAGCATCCTATTATTATTATTATTATTATTATTATTATATGAATTACCATAGGAATTGCCATAATTATTAGAGGAATTTCCAAGAAATGGCCTAGGATTGAAATTACCCCTATAAGCATTGTTGTTGAAATTATTTCGAGGGACAAAATTCACATCAATAGCATCATTATTTTGCTCAATCAAAGTAGATAATGGCACATCATTAGTATCAACATGAGCGCTCTTACTAGCAACCATTTTCATAAGCGCATCCATTTTATCACTCAAAGTATTAATTTCTTCAACGGAGTTTACCTTCTTACTAGTTGGGGTTCTTTCAGTGTGCCATCATGAATAATTTGTCATAATATTATCAAGGAGTTTTGTAGCTTCTCCTAATGTGATTTCCATAAAGGTACCCCTGCGGCTGAGTCTAAAATATTTCTAGAAACAAAGTTTAATCCCGCACAATTTTTTTGTATGATCATCCATAAGCTTAAACCAAGAGTGGGGCAATTTCTTATCATTAATTTCATTCTCTCCCAAGATTGTGCAACATGTTCATGCTCAAGTTGCTTAAAATTCATGATTTTATTTCTAAGAGAAATAATCTTAGTAGGAGGAAAATACTTGTCAATAAAAGCATCCTTGCACTTATCCCAAAAATCAATACTATTTCGCGGCAAGGATGAAAACCAAGTTTTAGCACGATCTCGTAGCAAGAACGGAAATATTTTCCATTTGACAATATCATTATCCACATATTTTTTCTTTTGCATATCACACAATTCAACGAAAGTATTAAGATGGGATGTAACATCTTCATCAGGACTACCAGAAAACTGTTCTTTTGTAATAAGATTTAGCAAAGCAGCATTAATATCACACCACTCCGCACTAGTGGCTTGAGGAGCAATTGGAGTACTAATAAAATCATTATTATTAGTATTGGAAAAGTCACACAACTTGGTGTTTTCTTGAGACATAGCGATTCTCAAGATCAGAGGACATCCTATTATTATTATTATATGAATTACCATAGGAATCGCCATAATTATTAGAAGAATTTCCAGGAAACGGCCTAGGATTGAAATTACCCCTATAAGCATTGTTGTTGAAATTATTTCGAGAGACAAAATTCACATCAATAGCATCATTATTTTGCTCAATCAAAGTAGATAATGGCACATCATTAGGATCAACGTGAGCACTCTTACTAGCAACCATTTTCATATGCGCATCCGTTTTATCACTCAAAGTATTAATTTCTTCGACAGAGGTTACCTTCTTACTAGTTGGGATCCTTTTAGTGTGCCATTGTGAATAATTTGTCATAATATTATCAAGGAGTTTTGTAGCTTCTACTAATGTGATTTCCATAAAGGTACCCCCTACGGCTGTGTCTAAAAGATTTCTAGAAACAAAGTTTAATCCCACATAATTGTTTTGTATGATCATCCATAAGCTTAAACCATGAGTGGGGCAATTTCTTATGTAACATCCCCAGCCTCACATCACAGTGATCACCTTCTGATCATGCCAAGTCATCATCATTATTCTATAAGAAAAATAATTCAACTCTAAATTCAAATTCCAAACTCAAGTCAAATAATTATTTCTTCAAATGGCAAAACAAAATTGTTCATAATGTTTCAAATATTCCCAAGGCAATTATAAAATTGAGACCAACATTATATAAATTCCCAAAATGTCCCTGGACATTTTAACAGTAGTCCAGCAGTATTAAATCTGCCCTTTTTCACTTTTTAAAAATACCTAACCTGTTCCTTTGGCCTCCCAAACTATTTGTGGCACTGCCTAAAAGTGCAAAGAATTTAATGGGCCAAGTCCCATATTTTTCTTAACTCATTTGGTTGCCCAAATATGCTATTTCCCTTCTCTGTAATTAAGTAAAAAGAAAAGGCAGAGAGAAAAGAAAGGGCGGCCCACCTACCTGACTTTGGGCCGAGCCCAGCTCACCTGCCCCCTTCCCCGCTGTCGCCTCCTCCATGGCCGAGCGCACGCTCGCCGCTCCGGCGCCGACACCGCGACGCCGCGGCTGGCCAGGAGGCGATAAGGGCGAGCTGCCCACTCCCCTGACGCCTCTGCCGTTCACTCCCCCTCTCCATTCCTCTCCCTCGCGCGAGCCGCTCTCCTCTTCCCCCTCCTCTGCCCGAGTGGCGCCGCCGACGTGCCGGTCAATTCCACTGCCACCGGCGCCGTTCCGTCCTCCGGTGCTGCCCAGGAGGCCCTTCGAGCTCCGCCACTTCCTTCCCGGCCTCTGGTTGGAGCTGAGGAGCCCTGCCGCGGCCGCTTCGCCCTCGACCGCATCTCCGGCCACCGCGACGAACACCAGCAACCCCGACCTCTCCTGCTGCTACAAAACACCCACGGGCCACCTTGTGCCGCTGCGGTGAGCTCCACACCTTCTCCCCTCTCCTTTTGCTCTTCTCCGTGCCCGGAGCGGCCGAATCCGCCATGGCCAAACCCGGCTCCGCCGATGAGCTCGCCGCCGACGCGTTAGCCCTTGCCTTGGCCTGCCGAACCCCCTTACCGGGCTCGCGACCTCGCGTAGACGCCGTACGAGCCCAGCGCCGCTCGTTTTGCTCGATGCCTCGCCATTTGCGAGATCGCCGGATTTCGGCCTCCGTCAAACCTCGACGCCGGCGAAGTTCCGGCCACCCCCGAGCCCATCCGGTCACACCACTCGACGCGCGCTGCACTGGCCGTTCGAATGCAACAAGCCGCGACGAAAACGGAGCCCCACAGACGAATCCCGAGCCTCGCCGGCGCCCTCCGCCGCGTTGGAGCTCGCCGGAGTGCGCTCCGGCCGGCGTCCGACGTGGCGCCTGGGGCCCACCCCCAGGGTCACTGACCAGTGGCCCCCACGGGCCCCAGTTGACCAGTTGACCAGGTCAACTGGCTGACTGGGCAACCCAGGCCCACTGCCATGTGGGTCCCGCGAGTAAAACGTTTTAAAAAAAAATGTTTAATTAAAACGTATAATAATTAGTTAGTTAATTAGTTACTAATTAGTTGCTAACAGTCACTGACTAATGGGGCCCACGCCCCCTAATTAACTCTGTTAGATTAACTAAATCTCAGTTAAAATCAGAGAGGCTGACAGGTGGGTCCCACCTGTCAGTTTGACCAGTCAGCCGAGTCCAATGGTTGCTGACGTCATGCTGATGCAATGCTGACGCAGTAATTAGTTTCTGGTATTTAAAATTAATTCCAGAAATCAATAAAATCTTTAGAAAATCATATCTTTTAATCCGTAGCTCGGATGGAAAAACTTTCTACATGAAAGTTGCTCAGAACGACGAGACGAATCTAACCGTGCTATCCATTGCCATGCCGGAACCCTCTACGTAGGAGAACCTGTAACTTTTAGCCTGTTTCTGATAGATGAATAGTGCACCTGTACCGGTTAATAAATCCAACTTAAAGCCTAAAATAACTAAACTGGTTTATATAGGTCTTTAGGCAACCCTGCACTGCACCCTAGCTGTCGCTTGCCTCTAACACCGCAAACGTGCAATCGTCCCCCCTCCGGTTCATCTGTCTGACAGACGTCCGGAACCGGGAATATTTCCCGGATGGGTTTCCCCTTCTTCGTTATCGGTAGCACTGCGTTAGATCGTCATGCTTTGTGATTGCTTTATTGCCATGTATTTATATTGTTTCTTCTCCCCCTTTCTTTTCGTTAGACCCGAGACCGCCGACCCCCCCCCCCCCCCCCCCCCCCCCCCCCCCCCCCCCCCCCCCCCCCCCCCCCCCCCCCCCCCCCCCCCCCCCCCCCCCCCCCCCCCCCCCCCCCCCCCCCCCCCCCCCCCCCCCCCCCCCCCCCCCCCCCCCCCCCCCCCCCCCCCCCCCCCCCCCCCCCCCCCCCCCCCCCCCCCCCCCCCCCCCCCCCCCCCCCCCCCCCCCCCCCCCCCCCCCCCCCCCCCCCCCCCCCCCCCCCCCCCCCCCCCCCCCCCCCCCCCCCCCCCCCCCCCCCCCCCCCCCCCCCCCCCCCCCCCCCCCCCCCCCCCCCCCCCCCCCCCCCCCCCCCCCCCCCCCCCCCCCCCCCCCCCCCCCCCCCCCCCCCCCCCCCCCCCCCCCCCCCCCCCCCCCCCCCCCCCCCCCCCCCCCCCCCCCCCCCCCCCCCCCCCCCCCCCCCCCCCCCCCCCCCCCCCCCCCCCCCCCCCCCCCCCCCCCCCCCCCCCCCCCCCCCCCCCCCCCCCCCCCCCCCCCCCCCCCCCCCCCCCCCCCCCCCCCCCCCCCCCCCCCCCCCCCCCCCCCCCCCCCCCCCCCCCCCCCCCCCCCCCCCCCCCCCCCCCCCCCCCCCCCCCCCCCCCCCCCCCCCCCCCCCCCCCCCCCCCCCCCCCCCCCCCCCCCCCCCCCCCCCCCCCCCCCCCCCCCCCCCCCCCCCCCCCCCCCCCCCCCCCCCCCCCCCCCCCCCCCCCCCCCCCCCCCCCCCCCCCCCCCCCCCCCCCCCCCCCCCCCCCCCCCCCCCCCCCCCCCCCCCCCCCCCCATTGTTTGGCCGAGGCCGGGCATGACCCAGTAAAGTGTGTCCGGCCGGAGTTAAGCAAGCGTGGTGGGTAAGTTGGTGCACCCCTGCAGGGAAGAAACTTCTATTGATAGCCTGTCCTACGGTAACGGACACTCGGAGTTGTATCCCGATCGGTACAACTAGAACATGATGAGATGATAACTGGATACTAGGGCTCTGGGATCGCTTTCTCGCAGGGAGTCGGGAAAGGATCTCAGGCCGAGGTTGATGATACTACTACTACTACTTTACTTTATGTTACTCTACTCTCTTCTATGCTGCAAGGCTGAAGATGCTAGTCTTCGATAGGACTAGGCTTTCCCCCTCTATTCTGGCATTTCTGCAGCCCAGTCCACATATACAGCCCTTCCTTTGAAAATGATGCATATGTAGTGTAGATCCTTGCTTGCTGAGTACTTCGGATGAGTACTCACGTTTGCTTTACTTTCTTTTTCCCCATATCCATTCGATGCCGACAGACGACGGGGCCCCTGAGACTGCTGCCCCCGTCGACGACTACGGCTACTTCTACCACCCCGAGGATGGCTACTACTTCGAGATGGATGACGACCAGGAGTGGGATCGGAGGGTCCAGGGCTGGAGGCCTTCGCCTTTCGATCGTAGCTTTTATTTTACCCCGCCTTCTAAAGGCTTATCTCTCTCTATGTAATAGTCTGTACTCAGGCTCTGATGCTTCCGCTGACGCTTGTATGCCATCGAGCTTATGTATTCGAGCCCTCGAGGCCCTGGCTTGTAATATAAAGCTTGTATGACTTTATTTATGTTTTAGAGTTGTGTTGTGATATCTTCAAGTGAGTCCTAGGCTTGATCGTGTGCATTTGCGTGTATGGTTAGTGCACGATTAAGCCGGGGTCGTCACATCTTATCATTAATTTCATTCTCTCCCAAGATTGTGCAACATGTTCATGCTCAAGTTGCTTAAAATTCATGATTTGATTTCTAAGAGAAATAATCTCGGCGGGGGGGAAATACTTGGCAATAAAAGCATACTTACACTTATCCCAAGAATCAATACTATTTCGCGACAAGGATGAAAACCAAGTTTTAGCACCATCTCGTAGTGAGAATGGAAATAATTTCAAATTGACAATATCATTATCCACATCTTTTTTCTTTTGCATATCACACAATTCAACGAAAGTATTAAGATGGGATGCAACATATTCATCAGGACTACCAGAAAATTGTTCTTTCGTAACAAGATTTAGCAAAGCAGCATTAATATCACATGACTCCGCACTAGTGGCATGATGAGCAATTGAAGTACTAATAAAATTATTATTATTAGTATTGCAAAAGTCACACAACTTGGTGTTTTCTTGACATAGCAACAAAGCAAGCAAACAAGCAAACGGAAATATTTTTATGTTTTTGTAAAAAATGTTTTAGAAGTTGGGGAGATGAAAATGAGAGGCAAATGGCAAATGAAAGTAAGAACAAGTAGATGATAGTTTATGCGAAGGTACTTGATAGGTTTTGGTGATGTCTCCCTCAGTTAAGAACCAAGGTTATCAATCTAGTAGGAGAACCACATGAAACCTCATTAGCAACACCTACACACACAAAAGCAAATACTTGCACCCAACGCAATCAAGGGGGTTGTCAATCCCCTCGGCGGTTATTTGCATGGATCAAATCTCGTGGTGATAGATAGATAAAATAAAATACAAAATAAAATAATGGCAATCAAATTGCAGCAAGGTATTTTTGGATTTTATGTATGATAAAAGTAAACCCGGGGGCCATAGTTTTCACTAGAGGCTTCTCTCTCGAACAAAAAGCATACGTTGGGTAAACAAATTATTGTTGGGCAATTGATAGAAAAGCACATAGTTAGGACGATATTCAAGGCAATGATCATGCATATAGGCATCATGTTCAAGACAAGTAGACCGACTCCTGCTTGCATCTACTACTATTACTCCACCCATTGACCGCTATCTAGCATGCATCTAGAGTATTAAGTTCATAAGAAACGGAGTAACGCCTTCAGCAAGATGACACGTGATACGTCCATTTTGCATCATGTTTTCCTACTGTTATTTATAACGTTTTTAATCAATATAACACTTTTTTGAGCAATTCTAATGCCTTTTCTCTCTTAATTTGCAGGATTTACGTGAAGAGGGAGATTGCCGACAGTTGGAATTCTAGACCTGAAAAAGCTATGTCAAGATACCTATTCTGCACATCTCCAAATGATATGAAATTTCATGAAGAATTATTTTGGAATAAATAAAAAATGCTGGAAGAAAGAAATACCAAAGGGGGCCACCCAGGTGCCCACGAGGCACCAGCGCGTGCCTACCCCCCTAGGCGCACCCTGGTGGCTCGTGGGGCCCCTGGCCAGCCTCCGGTGCTCATCTTCTGGTATATAAGCCCATTTTCCCTAGAAAAAATAAGGATAGGACTTTCAGGGCAGAGAGACACCGTCTCGAGGCGGAACTTGGGCAGGAGCACTTTTGCTCTCGAGCGGAGCTATTTCGCCGGGGATACTTCCCTCCGAGAGGGGGAAATCGAACCCATTGTCATCACCAACAACCCTCTCATCGTGGGAGGACCAATCTTCATCAACATCTTCACCAACACCATCTCATCTCAAACTCTAGTTAATCTCTTGTATTCAATCTTGTGGGTTGCTAGTAGTGTTGATTACATCTTGTAGTTGATGCTAGTTGGTTTATTTGGTGGAAGATTATATGTTCAAATCCATTATGCTATTCAATACCCCTCTGATCTTGGACACGAATATGATTTGTGAGTAGTTACTTTTGTTCTTGAGGACATGGGAGAAGTCTTGTCATAAGTAATCATGTGAATTTGGTATTCGTTTGATATTTTGATAATATGCATGTTGTTGTTTCCCTTAGTGGTGTTATGTGAAAGTCGACTACATGACACTTTGCCATCTTTGGGCCTAAGGGAATGCATTGTGAGTAGTAATTAGATGATGGGTTGCTAGAGTGATAGAAGCTTAAATCCTAGCTTATGCGCTATTCCGTAAGGGGGTGATTTGGATCCATATGTTTAATGCTATGGTTAGATTTATCTTAATTCTTCTTTCATAGTTGCGGGTGCTTGTGAGAGGGGTTAATCATAAGTGGGAGGCTTGTTCAAGTAAGAACAGCACCCAAGCACCAGTCCACCCACATATCAAATTACCAAAGTAGCAAACGCGAATCAAACAAACATGATGAAAGTGACTAGATGAAATTCCCGTGTGTCCTCAAGAATGCTTTGCTTATTATAAGAGACCGTTTCTGCCTGTACTTTGCTACAAAAAGGATTGGGCTACCTTGCTGCACTTTTGTTACCGTTACTACTTATTGCCCGTTACAAATTATCTTGCTATCAAACTACTTCTTACCGATAATTTCAGTGCTTGCAGAAAATACCTTGCTGAAAATCGCTTGTCATTTCCTTCTACTCCTCGTTGGGTTCGACACTCTTACTTATCGAAAGGACTATGATTGATCACCTATACTTGTGGGTCATCAAGACTCTTTTCTGGCGCCATTGTCGGGGAGTGAAGCGCCTTTGGTGAGTGGAATTTGGTAAGGAAACATTTATATTACGTGCGGAAATTTACTGTCACTTGTTACTATGGAAAACAATCCTTTGAGGTATTTGTTCAGGGTATCTTCACGTCGACCGAAAGCACAAAGAGTTGATCCTCAAACTACTGCACCTACTGAAAATATTTATTATGAGATTCCTTCGGGTATGATAGAGAAACTGCTAGCTAATCCTTATGCAGGAGATGGAACAATACATCCTGATGTGCATCTAATCTATGTGGATGAAGTTTATGGATTATTTAAGCTTGCAGATCTACCCGGAGATGAAGTTAAGAAGAAGATTTTCCCCTTTATCTTTGAAGGGAAAGGCATTGACCTGGTATAGGCTATGTGATGATATTGGAACGTGGGATTGGAATCGATTGAGATTGGAATTTCATTAAAAGTTTTATCCTATGCATCTGGTTTATCGTGATCGGAATTATATATATAATTTTTGGCCTCGTGAAGGAGAAAGCATCGCTCAAGCTTGGGGGAGGCTTAAGTACATGATGCACACATGCCCCAATCATGAGCTCTCAAGAGAAATTATCTTACAGAATTTTTATGCTCGGCTTTCTGATAATGATCAAACCATGCTCGATTCTTCTTCAACTGGTTCCTTTATGAAGAAAACTATTGAATTCAGATGGGATCTTCTGGAAAGAATTAAACGCAACTCTGAAGATTGGGAACTCGACAAAGGTAATGAGTCAGGTATAATACTTGAGTTCGATTGTGTTAAATCTTTTATGGATACTGATGCTTTTCATAAGTTTAACACTAAATGTGGACTTGACTTTGAGATAGTAGCTTCATTTTGTGAATCATTTCCTACTCATGTTGATCTCCCTAAGGAGAAGTGGTTTAAGTATCATCCCCCTATTAAAGAAAATATTGAGGAACCTGTTATAATTAAAGATGAAACTATCATTTACAATGTTGATCCAGTTGTGCCTACCGTTTATATTGAGAAACCACCTTTTCGTGTTAGGATAGGAACATGCTAAAGTTTTAACTGTGGTTAACAAAAGTAATATTAGAGCCCCTAGACCCTCTGGACAAATTAAAGTTGAACCTAATATTGCCATGGTTAAAGATCTCTTGGTCGATAATATAGATGGGCATGTTATTTACTTTTGTGGTGAAGCCACTAGAATTGCCAAGCCTGATACTAAAGAAAACAATAAACATGACGTTGGCATGCCTGTTCTCTCAGTTAAAATTGAAGATCATTGTTATCATGGCTTATGTGATTTGGGTGCTAGTGTGAGAGCTATTCCAATTACCTTATATCAAGAGATTATGAACGATATTGCACCTGTTGAGATAGAGGACATTGATGTTACTATTAGGCTTGCGAATAGAGATACTATTTCACCGCTTGAGATTATTAGAGATGTTGAAGTCTTCTGTGGAAAAATAAAATACCCTACTTATTTTCTAGTCCTTGGTTCTCCACAAGATGATTTTTGTCCCATTATATTTGGTAGACCTTTCTTGAACACCGTTAATGCTAAGATTGATTGCAACAAAGGAACTATCAGTGTTAACTTTGGTGATGTATCTCATGCGTTTAATTTCTCTAAATTTCGTAGACAACCACATGATAAAGAATTGCCTAGTAAAAATGAAATTATTGGTCTTGCTTCTATTGATGTACCTCCTACTGATCCATGAGAACAATATTTGCTAGACCATGAAAATGATATGCACATGAATGAAATAGATAAGATGTCCTTTGATTAACCACCTATCCTTAAACACAATTTGCCTGTTGAAACTCTTGGAGGTCCTCCTCCGCCTAAATGTGATCTTGTGTTTGAATTAAAACAATTGCCTGATACATTGAAATATGCTTATCTTGATGAAAATAAGATATATCATGTTATTATCAGTGCTAACCTTTTAGAGCATGAAGAAAAGAGATTACTGAAAACTCTGAGGAAGCACCGTGCCGCTATTGGATATACTCTTGATGATCTTAAGGGCATTAGTCCCACTCTATCTCAGCACAAGATCAATATGGAACCTGATGCTAAATCGGTTGTTGATTCACCAACGACGGTTAAATCCTAAGATGAAGGATGTGGTAAGAACTAAAATATTAATGATTCTAAGTTTTGCTCGTTGTTTGTATTTCCTTTTTGAAGGGGAGCCTTGGTGCAGTGGTAAAGTTGCTGCCTTGTGACCATGAGGTCATGAGTTCAAGTCCTGGAAACAGCCTCTTACAAAAATGTGGGGAAATTCTGCATACAATAGACCCAAATTGGTCGGACCCTTCCCCGGACCCTGCGCAAGCAGGAGCTACATGCACCTGACTGCCTTTTTTTGTATTTCCTTTTTATTTTATTTTATCTATGTACTATTATCAGATTTAATCCTTGCAATTGGTGAGAACAAGGAGATTGACAAGCCTCTTGCCTTTGTTGGGTGCAAGCATTTGCTTTGTGTGTGTGCAGGTACCACTTATCTTGTTTGTGTGGTGTCTCCTATTGGTTTGATAAACTTTGGTTCTTAACCGAGGAAAATACTATCTGCTACTATAAACATCACCCTTCCTCTTTGAGGAATCCCAACACTTATCACAAGTAACAGGGTGGTAGGCATCGCAGAGCCTGGGCACGTGGGCTGGAGGCGTACGTCAAGGTCATCTGTGAGCTTCTTAATGATGGTGAACTTGTCGAGGAAGCCGACGAGGGCCTCATCAAACAAGGGTACGAAGATGTCGTCCATGAGGCCTCTCGCCCTGGCGACTGCAAGCACCACCTGGAGATGTTTCTCAGTGTTGGGCCGCAGGCCGGCATTGTGGACCATCTGGCACAGTCGGCTGATGCTCGCGCACATCGCCTCCATGGCTCTAGCATCTTGTCACTTGATCTTGCGATTGGAGTGATCACTTTTGCCCTTGGTCCAGGTGTGTGGGTACGTACGATATCGTAGAAGGATTGGACTGGTGGGGAACCATTATATGAGAAGCACAGACTGTGTTGCATTCACGTGTGTGTTGGCCATCTACTCCTCGGTCCATACTAGTAGTAGTTGAAGGAAATATGCACTAGAGGCAATAATAAAGTTGTTATTTATATTTCCTTATATCATGATAAATGTTTATTATTCATGCTAGAACTGTATTAACCGGAAACTTGATACATGTGTGAATACATAGACAAAACAACGTGTCCCTAGTATGCCTCTACTTGACTAGATCGTTAATCAAAGATGGTTAAGTTTCCTAACCATAGACATGTGTTGTCATTTGATGAACAGGATCACATCATTAGAGAATGATGTGATGGACAAGACCCATCCGTTAGCTTAGCATAATGATCGTTAAGTTTTATTGTTATTGCTTTCTTCATGACTTATACACATTCCTCTGACTATGAGATTATGCAACTCTCGAATACCGGAGGTACACCTTGTGTGCTATCAAACGTCACAACGTAACTGGGTGATTATAAATATGCTCTATAGGTGTCTCCGAAGGTGTTTGTTGGGTTGGCATAGATCAAGATTAGGATTTTTCACTCCGAGTATCGCAGAGGTATCTCTGGGCCCTCTCGGTAATGCACATCACTATAAGCCTTGCAAGCAATGTGACTAATGAGTTAGTTACGGGATGATGCATTACGGAACGAGTAAAGATACTTGCCGGTAACAAGATTGAACTAGGTATGAGGATACCGACGATCAAATCTCGGGCAAGTAACATACCGATGACAAAGGGAATAACGTATGTTGTTATTGCGGTTTGACCGATAAAGATCTTCGTAGAATATGTAGGAACCAATATGAGCATCCAGGTTCCGTTGTTGGTTATTGATCGGAGATATGTCTCGGTCATGTCTACATAGTTCTCGAACCCGTAGGGTCTGCACGCTTAACGTTCGATGACGATTTGTATTATGAGTTATGTGTTTTGGTGACCGAAGATTGTTCAGAGTCTAGGATGAGATCACGGACATGACGAGGAGTCTCGAAATGGTCGAGAGGTAAAGATTGATATATTGGACGATAGTATTTGGACACCGGAATGGTTTCGGGATGTTTCGGATATTTATCGGAGTACCGAGGGGTTACCGGAACCCCCCGGGGAAGTAATGGGCCTTCATGGGCCATAGGGGAGAAAGAGAGGGGAGCCCGCAAGGTGGCACCCCCCCCTAAGGGAGTCCGAATTGGACAAGGGGGAGGGGGCGCGGCCCCCTTTCCTCTTTCCCTCTCCCTCTCCCTCTCCTTCCCTTTTCCCCTCCGATGAGAAAGGAAAAAAAGGGGGGCCGAATCCTACTAGGAGTGGAGTCCTAGTAGGACTCCCCCCCTTGGCGCGCCCCCTTGGTGGCCGGCCTCCTCCTACCCTCCTTTATATACGGGGGCAAGGGGGCACCCCAAAGCACAACAGTTATTCTCTTAGCCGTGTGCGGTGCCCCCCTCCACAGTTTACTCCTCCGGTCATAGCGTCATAGTGCTTAGGCGAAGCCCTGCGCGGATCACATCACCATCACTGTCACCACGCCGTCGTGCTAACGAAACTCTCCTCGACCCTCTGCTGGATCAAGAGTTCGAGGGACGTCATCGAGCTGAACGTGTGCTGAACTCGAAGGTGCGGTACGTTCGGTACTAGATCGGTTGGATCGTGAAGACGTTCGACTACATCAACCGCGTTAACCTAACGCTTCCGCTTTCGGTATGAGGGTACGTGGACACACTCTCCCCCACTCGTTGTTATGCATCTCCTAGATAGATCTTGCGTGAGCGTAGGAATTTTTTTGAAATTACATGCTACGTTCCCCAACAGTAGTATACTAAACAGCATTGACTGGCTGCATATTGCTTCTACCATTATTACTTCCCTCAGCATGCGAAGGAGGATGCATCATTGGTCGTTCTACGTATCGGGAACCGCTTCTCCTCGCCTTTTTACCCACATTCAAATTGTATCAGCTTCGAGTGGCCATCAATTTAACTAATAAAATAAAATTTATATGTAACAAAACCTCCCTCCTTTCTGGTTTAAAGGGTTCATCTAAATTTTTTGGATTTCCACTATATTAAGCTCATTTTGAGTCCAATTGAGTTAAAGTGATTTGACTCTCACGCCACATTTAATTCATAGAAATAAGAGATAGGGAATTAGTGGTCATGCATGCATCTTATTCCAAATGCACCATGTGTTCAAAATATGCCCTAGAGGCAATAATATTGTATTATTATATTTCCATGTTCATAATTATGAGTTTATATTCTATTCTATATCTGTTATGATCCTATAATGTGCGATTCAGTTGAAAACTCTATGCACGTGTGGAATGATAAACGACAAAATAAGATTCCTAGTCTCACCTCTAAGACTAGCTCAAGTGTTGTTTGTTGTTGGTGATCATGTTTTCTGGATCTTAGGATATCGTTAAGTGTAACATCCTAAAACAACATTGAAAGCATGACGTTAGAAGAGCGATCATATTGAATCGACCCAAACTTGATTGTTATACTTTGAGATAATACCATCAGAAGTCAATTGTTATAACACAGAGTGTGTTTTTTACGAACTACTACAGGACAAAGCCCCACGGTCTTTTATTATCAACCAAGAAACCAAGTTCAATTGTACAAGCTAGCTATTAAAGACAGGAAAGAAGGAAACAAAACTACCTACCTATTACATGCCTCAAGGGAGGCCACCTAGCCAGGCTAAGAGCTTGGGTCTAATAGAAGCATTAACACTATGTGCTAGCAAGGAAAAATCATGTACAAATTTACATCTCCAGACATCAAAAGTGACCCTTTCACCCCTAAAGGTCCTCCCATTTCTAAGGATCCATATATTCCATGCTGCTGTGAATATCACTTCAACGAAGAAAGGGTGTGTAAACCTCCTCCTGGCCATGATAATGCACTGTTGAATATCATTGCCACCAGACCAATCAATCTGCAAGTAGTTTCAAATCCCGACACTGAAATTGCAAGAGAAGAAGAGGTATAACACGGAGTGTTAATGTGTGATTTAGTTTCTTAGACCATGAGAGTATCGTAGTCACTTCTTACCGTACGATGAACTTTGGGGTTGCTCAAACGTCATCTATAACACGGTGCTGAAACGTCATCTGTAACACAATGATTATAACGACAACTTACGGGTTCATCGAAAAGTTTGACAAAGGACTAGATAGCTCGAGAGTGGAATTTGCTCTTCCGACGATGGAGAGATATTCTTAGGGCCCTCCTAGTGTGACGACATCCATCATCGTCTGGCCATAGACATGTGACTATGTCACAGGGATGCCGAAACATGTCAACGAGAAAGAAGAACAAAACCGATAACGAGGAGACCGATATAGTGAGCATGTGTATGACTCAAGAGGATACCGATATATCTCACCTCGAGTTTTGTAAAGTGTATCGCGAAGCAAAGGGAATAGCACATGATAACCAAAGGTTCACTGGAATGTCATTCGTGTAATCATAGGGATCGATATGAATGTCCACGGATTCGCTATCGGTCATTGAACAAAGGGTTTTGTTCATGTCTATATTTTACCGAACCTACATGGTCACAAGCTTAAGATAATCACGATCCGCTGAGTGTTCGTAGGACGGAAGTAACGAGGAAATATTTTTAAAATTGTTTCATTAATATTTAAAATAGTTTCGAGAGGAACCAGAAGCGTTTCAGGATCACCGGAAGAGTTTCAGAGTTTATCAGACAATACCGGGTATTACCATCGCTCATCGTGGGCATATTACCGTCGCTCATCGTGGGCCATGTCCCGTCCATCTCTGGGGAGCAAGGGATACCCCACCGAGTTCACATGGAGTAAGAATGGTATGCGTCTATTGAAGGTAGACGCATTTCAAATAACATCATTGTTGCTCAAGAAATAGCACATTCATTCTCTTTATCTTCTTGGGATAGCTAAGATTTTATGCTCAAAATAGATTTGGCTAAAGCTTTCGCCAGGTTAGAATGGCACTTCATCACCTCGGCTTTGCAACGTAAAGGGTTGCATGGCCATTTCATAAAGCTTATCCATGCCTGTATCTCCTCGCCGACTTTTTCTGTTAACATAAATGGACAATATTTTGTGCACTTTAAAAATAGTCGAGGTATCAGGCAGGGGTGTCCCCTCTCTCCTTTGCTATTTGTGCTTGTAGTGAATGAACTGTCTTTGGCACTTCAGGACGCACTTCAATCCAACCACCTGGCAGGTATCTCATTTGGACCGGAATGACCTCCTGTCCACTCTTTAATGTTTGCCGATGATTTGTTGGTTTGTGGAAAAGCTAATGTACAGGAGGCATCTACTATTTCCAATATTTTACATTAGTTTTGCCAGCATTCGGGTCAGCTCCCCAATTGGAACAAATCTGCCATTCTTTTTAGTAAAAATGTGTCTTTGCAGGCTAAACAAGATCTCAAGCAATTTTTTCAGGTGCCAGACTTGGATGCCAGCACCATTCATCTTGGTCATCCACTCATCCTGCCTGCAAAGGAGAGATCTGCAGCCTACAACTTTGTTTATGATAAATTCAAATCCAAACTTTCAGCTTACAAGGCGAACAGACTCTCCCATGCTGCAAGACTCACTCTTATTAAATCTGGTTTTGCCTACATACCTGTGTATTATATGTCTAATATTCTTTTTTCTAAGAAGTTCCTGGGAAAGCTCACTGCGATTATAAGAAACTTTTAGTGGACATGTGTAAGAGATGAACCTACTACAAAAAGCTTGTGCCTAAGGGCATGGGCGGACATTTGCGTTGAGAAGAAAATTGGCGGCTTAGGCATCAGGAACTTGCAGGTAATCAACCAAGGACTTATTCTTTCGGCGGCATGGAGGTTGGCAAAAGAACCACATAGCTAGTTGGCTTTGATCCTCAAGGCTAAGTATCACCATGAAACGTCCATTTGGAGAGCCAAAGCAAACAAGCCAAAATCAGCTTTTTGGGCTGCAATACTAAAGGTGAAGCCTCTCTTAATTTCTGCCTCTACCTATCAGATTATAGATGGTAATAGTTTTGTGTGGAGTTCTCCTTGGTTTTAGAGATGGGGAGGAGTTTACGATCATCTAATTATACAAGAGCAATCTTTTGTCTATCCTGCTATTGTTAGAGATCTTTGGTTGCCAAATCAAAAAGCTTGGAATGCGGATCTAATTAATTCTCTGTTCTCTCCTCTCCTGAGATAGCTAATGATATTCTTCAGACTCCTATAGTTGTTGCTGCTGGACAAGATGCTTTGATTTGGAAACTAACACCTGCAGGAAATTTCTCCTCCAAGAGTGCATATAAGCATTGCTTCAACAACCTTGACCTACCAGCTAGACAGCGACCGAAAGAGGTTCATCCTCAAATCGTTGCTCTTCTTAATCATGTTTGGCAGGACAAACTCATGGCGCCACGGGTACAGACATTTGCTTGGAGACTTCTTAGGAGAGCGCTTCCTACAGGTAAGAGAGCAAGTAAATTCTCTAAACACATAAATGAAAACTACTCTAGGTGTGGCAATACAGAGGATGAAATGCACATGCTTTTTCTTTGCCCTTTCTCTAAGGCAGCCTGGGTTTGCTCACCATGGTTTATTAAAACGAAAATCCTTGCTGCCGTTAACCATTCTATTCATCCAAACTTTGCTTAACCCTGGCCATCCACAAATTAATCCTTCTAACTTGTACACTTCTATATGGTGCCTGTGGAAATCTCGAAATGATGCTCTCTTTGCTAGGAAATTTTGTAGGCCCTCTCAGGTGTATGCAACGGCAAAAGCAATCATACAAGGAACCAAATTAGGAGAAATCCTTGCTGAAGCTCATGTTGTGCATCGCTTACAGGACCAACTGGTGCAGCCGACAATACAAAATCCAGACTCTTTTTCAGGCAACACAATCTTTTGTGATGTTGCGTGGGAAATACATCCAGCTCACACTCCCAAACAGACAGGAATTGGAGTCTTCATCCAGGTTCAGAATAATGATCGAATCCATCAACTTCACATTGCAGCTATGTCTCCTATGGCTTCTTTTCCTCTTCAAGCTGAGGCTTTTGGTCTCATGCTTGCAACCAGGCTGGCGAAAATACTCAATGTTCAGGATCCACATTTCTTTACGGATTGTTCAGTGCTAGTTTCGGCAGCAAAAGCAACAGGCCACAGATACAAAACAGTCCTTCTTTTCAGCGTGGCAAAGTTGCTCACATTAGCAGGGGAAACAATGTCAAGGCGCATCATCTTGCACGCCTAGCTTTGAAAGTTCAAAACAGCCATGTACTGTTTCGTTGCTTATGTCTTGATGCAGGACTTTGTTCAACTAGGGATTCCCTCTTTGTATCTAACGTGCTTCCTTTCACGCTTGTCTCTGTAAAATGCTCCTAAGTTAATAAAATCTTTATGTTAAAAAAAACGGTGGAGGTGCAGTCGGAACCGGGAAACGAAGCAGGCTGCGCGCGTGCGCACAGACGAGCTGCGTGATTTTTCTGTAATTTTGGAGATCTTGGTCGAGGCAGTGACGTCTTCTCCTATCTGCAATTGTTGTAGTCAACTAAAGAGAGCTGGTTATTTTTAATATGGGGCATCTTACAAGCGACATATCAAAGATGGGGTATACAATCAATTGCAATATAAGATGGGTCATTTTGGCCGAGGGAGAGCAAAGGCGGCAAATGACCAATTGGCCCAACAATTTTGCCCTCGTCTATGGCGATATAAACTGGATGGCGTTTCTTTCATGCTGCCGTCTAAGGATACAGAACTTGGCAGCGCAGAATACCTTTTGATACCATGTTTCTTTTCGTTGCTTCTACGATGATCTGAAGTTAATTAACAATGGTTACCTTACAGCAAGATCTGATGTCAAAAACAAGTGCTTGTACTCATGCTTTCGTGAATGGAGTCTAGCTTAATTAGTTCTACCCAACTCAGCAAGTATTATACAGTTAACCATTGGCGTTTTATATTATTGTTCTGCTTGAACAGCTGGTTTGTATCACCACTGATTTTTGGCTTGGAATTCATGGTTAACGTTTGTCAACTTGTCCGTCTTCTTCAGGTTCTCAAAAAAAGAAATAACTAATCCTCACACTCCTTGCACCGGGCACCATGGAGTATAATTTTTCTACAGAGCTGCCACATCTTCCTTGCACTGGGCACAACGGCGCTGGCAAACCATGCAAGTGGGTTCTTCGCTTCTCCTCCTGCCCGGCCCGATCCCGGAGCCCCACCGCCGGCACTGCTGGTTGGAGAGGTGATGGGAGAGGTGCGCGGTACATTCCTGTATATAGTTGTTTAGGATGTTTGGTTGGTCTCGGCCTTGTGCTGGTCTTGAGCTTCTCCTCGGCGCCTCCGAGCGGCGTCTGGGCGAGGTCCCCTTCCTCTCCTCGTTGCTGGCCATGGTGGTCCGCTGTTGTTGGGGCTGGATTGGGAGGAAGCTCAGCAAATAAGCTCGGATCCGAGGTGAGTCCGGTCCCCATGCTGCAGTTTGGACCTCTCCCTTCCCTCTGCGTCGGAGGCCATCAAGGTGGTGGTGATGCTGTGGAGAGAAGGTGGAGTTCTTCAGAGGGGCGATTTGCGTCGAGCTCATCATCATCGACGTTCGGCGATAGGCGATGGCGCCTGCTGATGTTCTTGCCCTTTTCTGGGCATGGCGTTGGCGGTAGATGGCCTGCCTATTTGCTCCCGCCGGTGATTCTTCTGGCTGAATGGCAGCCATATATTTTCCTCCTGGCCAAGAAGCCTAAAGGGAGGCAGTACTGCGTCCGTATAGTGGCCATGACCTCTAGCCATGGCAGCTTCGTCGCCCCAAGTGGCCTTGTTCCCCGGCGACGGCGAGGTGTAAGCTGTGCGAGCGCAGAGGACCTGATTGCTTTTCTAGTTCTTTGTTGGAGGTCCTTTATGCAAAGTCTGGGGACTTGTTTGTATTTTCAAGTTTGTACTGGGTTTGCTTGTAATATGTGCTCTTATCCTTAATAAAGTCTCGGGATCCTTCGGGATCCCTCTTCTGTTCAAAAAAAAAACCATGCAAGTGTCATAGGTACGGAAAGCAACAGGATACACAGAACATTAAAGCCGATGGTCATTCCTAGATAAACAGAGCCGTATATATAGCAAAAATGGCTAGACCCCAGGGATATGCTGATAAAGATGGACGAAAAAAGGCAAGGGTATATGTTTATCCTTGATTGAAGGAAGCTCAATAGTCAGAATCCGGGTCGCCGTCTTGTATCTCTGGCATCGAGTCTCCTGACTCTGTATCAGACAAGTCTGCCTTGATGGGCTGAATGAAGCGGGTCGAAGAGACATCTTTATAGCTGCTCGGAGCAGCAACACCTGGGTCAGATGGTTTTTCACCTGAGGTTGCCAGATTGCGGAATGGTAGGTTGACCGCAGCTGAGCTTTTATTCTGAAGAAGAGAATCAACATGATCAGCATGCTTTTCCTCTCGAAAGGGGGTAGCTGCGGCTTTCTGTGTTTCAGGTGGCCTTGAGTAGATTGGATTTGAAACAGCATTGGAGCTAGAAGGATTATCCACTGTCATTGGCTCGGAGGTTTTTTCTGTGGTCGCAACCACCATAATGGCATCACTCCTGTTGCATGCAGGAACATCTTCTACTGCCTCAGCAATTGTATGTGAACCAATTTGCGGAACTTCTTTTACAAGAGTGGACTTTTCTGTCGGTTCATTATCCTTGATGGATGGCAACCAATCATCATAAGTATCTTCATCCGCAATAACCTGGCGCTGCCCTTCGGATGGTGAAAAGTTAAATGTGCCGGTACCAAAAATTGCCTTTTCTGGTTCACTGCGGTTGAGTCCAGGAACTAAAGGACCTGCCTTTTCTAGAGAAAGGGCTCGAGGGTGCGTAAGAACATCCAAAGCCAGCAAAGCATGCGAACAAAACTCTGCAAGCGTAGTGCCTATCTCTAGCTTCCCTGTAATAAACAAGAGATGATAGTTGTTACTTTAAAGGATATCTGAAACCCCCCTAGCCAACACTATTACTTTCATGAAAATATCGAGCCACCCTAGCCAACTGCTAACTCCTTCCATATACCAAATCGACAGGCCAAAAAGGCAAATCAAGCTCATGCGCTCACGTGGACAGGCATGAATCATGTGTATGAATGTACCAAGTATATTTTATCTTTTGTTCTAGCTGCAGATTGCACCATGTCATAGAGCTAATAGTACAAGGCCTGCTTTTGTTGTATATATCCAGAGAGTTCAAGCAAAACTCTCCCTTTTTCCTTTCAATTAACCATCTATTAATTACGAGACACAAAATTAATTACTCCATCTGCAGACAAGTAGTAAATGATAGACATGAGATTTTACCTTTTCTGAAGAGTTCAGTTCCTTGGGCTAAATAAAGTGGCCGGGCATGAGGAGATGAAAGAAAAGATGCCAGCAATGCCTTATATGAAGCAAGTCGAAAGTCTGATATGCTTGTCTCCCCGACTTCGGTTGTTGATGGCTCATACCCTGCTCCTGAGTCGCGAGCACTTGTAGCTATGTTAATTAGGAGCAAGTCCACTTTTGCCCTCCAGTGATCTGTCCTCAATGAACCCCCCTGATGAAGGCAATAAAATGTATATTACATCTGATTGTTGCAATTATACATCAGACAATGTAACCACAGACAATTGAGACCCAAGCACCATGGTGACAATTAGATAACATTGCAAATGACTCTAAATGATATTGTTGTGCCTAGTGTCATTATTTCATGATAAAAGCTATCCCCATTCCAAAGGGACTCTACATCTTCAGCATGGCAATCAAGAAAATTACCTCTAAACCCTCTATTTTATTGTCATATGAATCAAATTATATAAATTTCAAGTTATTACTCAACTCTATATATATGATTAAGAAAAAGGAATTGCTTCAGCAACCACTCTACGTGACAACGATGAGCGGGTGGGAGCAATCAAGAAAATTACTTCTAAACCCTATATTTTATTGATATATGAATAAAATAAAACTATATAAATTTCAATTTATTCCCCAACTCTATATATATGATGAAAAAGGAATTGCTTCAGCAACCACACTCTGCGCGACAATGATAAGCTGGTCGAAGGATGGTATCTCGATACCGGTGCCACCAATCATATGACAAGCCACGGCAATGCCTTCGCCGAGCTCGACCACACGATCATCGGTACCGTCCAATTTAGTGATGGCTCCATCGTCAAAATCTGCGGCATGGGCACAATCATATTCACTGGCAAGAACAGCGAACACAAGGCCCTCAGCGGTGTCCACTACATCCCACGGCTTAAGAACTCGATCATCAGCATTTGTCAGCTAGATGAGAGTGCGTGTGGGCTGATCAGAAGACGTGTGCTTCGAATCTGGGATCAGCATGGTTGACTCCTTATTCGGGTTAGACGTGGCCAGAATCGCCTTTACCTCCTACATCTTCAGGTGATCCGGTCAATATGTCTCTCTGCCCGCCACGACGAACATGGCTTGCGGTGGCATGAGGTATGGGCATCTCAATTTCGACGCATTGGAGAAGATGTGATGCCTCACCATGACACGCGGGCTGCCACGGCCGGATCACATGGAGCAGCTCTGCGACACATATCATCACCAAGCATCGTCACGTGGCACAATTCATCGGCAAGCAAGGTACCGCGCGCAGCAGCTACTTGAGCTCGTTCAGGGCAACCTCTGTGGTCCTGTTTCACCGGCGACACCTGGAGGACAGCGCTACTTCTTGCTGCTTGTGGACGACGCCACTCGCTACATGTGGGTGATGCTCCTGGCTGGCAAGAGCAGCACACCTGATGTCATCAAAAGAATTCAGACAACAGCAGAAGTTCAATGCGGACGCAAACTGGGCGTGTTCCACACGGACAACGGCTGCGAGTTTATCTCGACCGGGTTCGCCGCTTACTGGTGATGAAGGCATCGAGCACCATTTCTCTGCACCTTACGCCCCGCAGCAAAATGGCATCGTCAAGCGGCAAAACTAAACGGTGGTGGCAATGGTGCATGCTCTGCTGAAACAGAGGAGCACGCCAACTGAATTTTCGAGGGAGGCTGTGAGCACTGCTGTCTTCCTGCTCAACCGTGCTCCCACTAAATTCCTTGCTGGAAAGACACCTTGCGAGGCGTGGCAAGACCACAAGCCGGCTGTCTACAACCTTTGCACCTTTGGGTGCTTGGCATATGTTAACAAGGTAACCTGAGTAAGCTCAACGACCGCAGCTCTCCCGCTGTGTTCATCGGCTATGAGGAAAGTGTGAGGCGTACCGACTGCTGGACCCTGTGACAAGACGCATCCGCATTGCCCACTATGTCATCTTCGATGAAGAACATGGCTGGTATTGGGGAGCGGACGACAGCGCACGCTCAGGCAGCAACTTCGATATCCAGTACATCTACCTTCACGCAGCGAAGGCGCCCAGCTATGCGTCCAGCTCAGGGCGAGCTGAGCCTGTGTCAACAGGACATGTGACTCGGGGTACTTCACCTGCCACACCACCATCACCTGTATCAGCTCCAGCAACTCCAGAATTTGTCACAACACCAGCACATGATGATGATCGACTCGATGCTGCTCACCGCGACACACCAGTTCGCTATCGCATGGTCTAGAATCTGATTAGAGAACCACTGCCTGGACTTGCGCCACGCAACCTCAATGCCAAGCTGCACTCGTCGAGCACAGGGGAGCCGTGCTAATTTGCAGAAGTTGAGAGAGACAAGGCATGACAAGCAACCATGCGCAAGGAAATGGATGCAGTGGAGCAAAACAGGACATGGGAGCTCGTTGATCTACCACATGGGCATCGACAAGTAGGCCTCAAATGGGTCTACAAATTGAAGAAAAATGTAACTGGTAAGGTGATCAAGCACAAAGCACAGCTGGTCGCACGCGGCTTCGTGCAGCAAGCCGGCATTGACTTTGATGAAGTCTTTGAGCCTGTGGCTCGCATGGAATCCATCTGTCTGCTGCTTGCTTTGGCTGCCCAGGAGGGGTGACCCGTCCACCACATGGACGTAAAATCAGCCTTCCATAATGGAGAACTGAAGGAGGTCTATGTGAAGCAGCCGCTCAGTTCATCATCACCGGAGAAGAAGGAAAAGTCATGCGGCTGCGCAAGGCCCTCTATGGCCTTAGGCAGGCGCCACGAGCATGGAACGCAAAGCTTTACTGCACGCTCAAGGAAATTGGCTTCAAAAATAGTGGGCACAAGCATGCGATCCACCGGAGCGTCACCAGTGACGAAATCATGCTCATTGGAGTCTATGTGGATGATTTGATCATTGTTGAAGTGTATATGTGGATTGCCTAGCCCTTTCCATCAGTTCGAACTTTTGGTTGTGTTGGCTAGTGCATGAAGCTTAACATGGTATCAGAGTCTAAGGTCTTGAGTTCAAGTCCTAGCTTTGGCAATTTATTCAAAAATTACTGCTGCCCCCTTTTGTCCACGTATAGGCCTCTTGAGCCATACCTCTGAGTCTGTTCACGTGTTGACTTTCCGCGTCACACGAGAGGGGGTGTTGAAGTGTATATGTGGATTGCCTAGCCCTTTCCATCAGTTCGAACTTTTGGTTGCGTTGGCTAGTGCATGAAGCTTAACAATCATCACTGGTTCATCCAAGGGAGCAGTGGAGAGCTTCAAGGACGAGATGGAAGCAAAATTCCGATGAGTGACCTTGGACTGCTGTCATTCTATCTCGGAATCGAAGTCCAGCAAGATGGCTATGGCATCAGACTATGTTAGGCACACTATGCCTCGCGCATTCAGCTTGGAGGAATGGAAGGCTGCAACCCAGCTCACACTCCGATGAAGGGGCAACTCAAACTGAGCCGTGAGAGCACAGCGAAAAAGGTGGATGCCACAGAGTATCAAAGGATCGTTGGCAGCCCACAAGAGCACAAGGCCGATCTGGCATTCGCCATCAACTTTGTGAGTCGCTTCATGGAGCAACCTACAAGAGCACATGATGGCAGTGAAGCGCGTCCTTCACTATATCGCTGGCACCAGCTACTACGGTCTACGCTACAGGTGGAAGACTGGAAAGACACGGCCGATTGGCTACATTGACAGTGACCTCGCCGGTGACATTGACACCAGGAAGAGCACGAGTGGCATGATGTTCTTCCTCAGTAGCAGCTTGGTGAGCTGGCAGTCTCTCAAGCAGCGAGTGGTGGCTCTGTCCTCCTGTAAGGCAGAGTATGTGGCTGCCACATCTGCTGCAACACAAGGACTTTGGCTGGCTCGGCTGCTTGATGAACTCCATGGGAGAGAAGCTGAGGCAGTCAAGCTAATGGTGGACAGCAAGTCCGCCTTGGCGCTGGCCAAACCCAGACCTCCACAAACGCCGCAAACATATCGATCTACAGTACCATTTCATCAGGGACTGCTTGGAGGATGGGAGTGTCAGAGCCAACTACATCAACACCACAGACCAACTCACTGACATTCTAACGTAAGGACTAGGGCGGGTGAAATTCCATGAACTGCGTGCTACGCGTTTGGGATGGTGCTGCAGTCAGTCAATGAGTCAAGTCTTTTCCTTAGGTAGTAAGCTAGTGAGTCAAGTCTGTGTCTTAGGCTAAAAGTCAGTGTGTCAAGTCAAGAAGTCTTAGGCTGTAAGAAAGCCAATGAGGTGGTTCTGTAGTAGTTCCTTTCAGCTACAAACAAGGGGTAAAGCCTAGCCAGCTACATTCATAACAGACCAGAAATTGAGTGCCAAATCAGAGTTACCTATGCTCTTTCTACTAACAAGTATAACAAGAGAAGTAATAAGAAAAAAAATCCGAATAATAGGCACGTGAGAAAACGAAGATAAATTTTAGGCATACCACATTCAGAAGAATTTCCAAGGTTTCTAGTGCAGCTATTTTAACACAGAGTGGTGTGAACATTCTAACATCTCCTGGAGTTTCAGGGGTCATTCCCTTCGATGAAGTTGGCATGGAAGAGGTTTTCATTTTCTTTGGGCTGATTGCTGCTTTCTCCAAACCCGAGGCATGTGAATTTTGTATTTGTGGTTCTTGCTTCCTCTTCTTGGAGTAACTTTTTGACGAAGATTCACTAGTCCCTTTTGATGGATTTGTGCTGAATAGAGTCATTTCTTTTACACAATTATCATCCAGATCACCAACTGCATTGCTGACTATTACCTCTAACAAATGGAGAGACATTCCTGGTAACAGAAAACATCATTTATTCAGCCATGGGTGTGACTCGCAATCGACTAAAAGACGACCAAGGCTATGTACCAAACATTTGTATGGACGCAACTCGAAGCATGACAGTCAATCAACAGAGAAAAACACCAGACAGACCAGTGCAGGGAATGTGAATGTTAAGTTATGGATTCCATGTTTTGAAGACATGGAGGAATATGTTTAGACCATACGCCCCTGGATGCAGCATGGTCATACCTCAAAGATCTAGCCTGTTGTTAAATTTGAGTTCTGAGAGAGCATCATTGACAAAAGTTTGTCTGAACAGAAAAACTATATCCCTCAAACCAATGGTAGTTTTCCCGCATGTGCAAACAGAACATGCCACAGATAAAGTATTTGAAGGATGATGCATTTCAAACTATTTCTCTGCAGTGGCAACAGGAAAAAAAGGCAAAAATTAGTGTTCTATCTCCACTCTAAAACAAGCAGAATCATTGTTAAATTGTTACCGACTCTGTAAACAGGCAGTCTCCATATTCATTTCAAGCCTGAGGTATGATTAAACATAATTATGACAAAACAACTCGCTGTAAAAACTTATCTTAAAATAAAAAATCATGCAACTGCGAGCATACAAACAAATAAACAAAAGGAATCACCTACCAACACCCATGGAGGTCAGCAACAGCTGAACAATGCTGTAAACTTTTGTCCTCGTAGTAAGTAACTTCGCAATTTTGAAGTAATCAGTTACAAGCCGTACAATATTAGCAGCATGCGGTAAAAGTTGGCTGCAATATGACAAGTAGATAATTTAGATATTTCTTTTCCAGTACAGATTCAGATCCAGAATAATATTAGAAAAACTAATATAAAAAATCCAGTTTCCGAAGCTACTTCAAATTCAAGTATTATCAAACACTTGTGTCTATGTTGCTGTATTTGATGCAAGCTTAAAACTTGTGGAAAATATACATTGAGATGTGTCTTAGATAATAGTGATAAGAGGCAATACACATGGTACCTTCGCATTCCTTTAATAGTTGCATGGAGCAAATCCAAGAAAGATGAATGCAATGATGGAAGCTCAAAACAAATAAGCTCTTGGTGCAAGGAAGTAGTTGAAGGAAACGACTTGTTGCGCAATGATCCATCAACTAAGAACACTCTCCGTGACAGAGCTATCAAAGCACGGACAGGAATGGTGACCTTTTTTGACAATGACAGGTAAAACAATATGGTTTAGAGCAATGTAATGTTTAATGGTAGCTTATCAGCGCCATTAGGTAATAAGTAATGATAATGTACCAAGAGATGAGGCTTTGGACAAACCTGAACCGGGTAATAACTAGTCAGCATCATGCAGCAGCAATGGGCAAGGGCTGAAATGGTAGGAACAGTGAAGACACGAAATTTCTTTGTCACATGCAGATTGCCTCCCAACTTTACTTGATCTCCCAACACTGGTGGAGGATCATTACCAGGTGGAACTAGAAGCATCATAATCTCACGCCCTTTCTTTTCTGCAAAGATAAGTTGTTCAAAGCCAATCCAAAATGGTACAACCGAAAATAAAAATAGCTCATGACAAACATTACCTTCTTCCAGCCCAACAAAAGCATCGTTCAGAAGATTGTTTATACCAATCAGTACTTTCTGGATCATCAATGACCAAGTGCCCTCAGATACTCGGACAGAAGGTAGCATTGCTAAGACTCTCGCGAATTTCTGAAGGATTGGAAGATGCGAAAAAACAGAATTGGTCAACACAATGAGAAATTTCATGGCAATGAGCGACAGAAGAAAGAACATCAAAATGGAGAATAAAACACATAAATGTTACTTTGCACAGCATCCCGAAAAGATTAATTCTAAGATAAGGCATTAAGCATACAGTGCTCACCTTTGATAATTTTACATTGACTTCTGTACTCATAATCTTTGCTGCAATGGTGGATTCAACCTGAATTGTGTAAATTAAGCACAATATGACATAATATAACAGCCAGTAAAATAGTAGGGAGTTGCACATTTGCTGTAGTTTCAGAGGTATGTACTAGAAACTAATTTAAGAAAATGATAAATAAGTGACACATGACAAATAAATCTAAAAGGAACATGTTACATAAAGAACTCTTGAGTCCCACGCACCTACATTTAAATCACAATTAGACATATTGATAGTAGCACATGTAGATCATCAATAAAGATGTTCCGATTCAGTAACAAAAAATAGATATTCCAAACTTTCAACTCTATGATCCTACATCCACCCAGAAACCAACTTTTACAAAATTTTATTTATTAAAACACCTAACCAAACCTTTTCCTTCGAAGCTATTCTCAAGGATTAACTTTTCTCCCTTCTAGACTCAGAAAACTACTCCCTCCAGTTCACAATAAGCTTTTGGATATGGATATGGACATGGTCTCCAAAACATAGCTTTGACCACTAATTTCTATTAAAATATATTTCTAAATCCCAGTAAAATTTAGATGTTATAGAAGTACTTCTCGAGACAAAAGTACACGTAGAAATATTTCAGGTAGCTAACATAAATATTTTAAAGAGATATAAGAGTCAAAGATTTATAAGTTTTGGCTACACACGTAACCAAAACGTCAAGTTTTCTGTAAACTGGAGGAAGAATATATGTATTCACGATAAGAAATGAATTACAACATAAATGTAAACATACTTTATTGTAGTGTCGATTTACAGATGAGGGATACAATTTAATAACTGTCCTTAGCAAATCAATCGCTTCATCCTGCAAATAAAGACAGAAGTAGATTAAATATTTACTCTTGGATGCTTGGAATCAAACAGAGTAAGCCTGTGGATGAAAACAACATACCGCCACTGGACCATTTTCATTTAAAAGCAGCAGCAATGGTTCAACAACTCTTCCAGCAAAGGATGATGCCTCTTTCTTTAAGTTCAAAAATTTCGCCAATCTAATCAGAGAACAAGTTATGTTGCTTTCAACTGAACAAAACAGAGTAGCACGCAAAAGAAAGGGCAATGGATATGGACATATTGTCGAGCTTTAGTTTCAAATAATCACATTCACAATACTACAAAGTACCTACAATCCAACTATGTGCTTGACAGCTTGAGCAAGTAAAAAGACATAGCTTTCATGACATACCTCGCAAATAGATCAGACATGGAAGTACAAGAGACCACAGTAACAAGTTGCAAGCTAGACGGTCCTTGCTAGGAGGAAAAAAAAGATATATCAGATAAATAATAATGTATGAGAATGTTTCATTAAGAGAAAACTAGAAAGATAATTTTCTCTGGGGATGTGAAGACTATGGATTATATGAACTCCTGGGGAGCATTATTTAAGATCTTCGATAAAAACTTCCACTAGGGTGGGGTTTTTTTTAGATGTGGTTTGTTGAAATAGGCCATGCTCAATCTCAATCAGTCAAACTTGCTAGTGTATAAAACCACGCCAATGAGCTCAGTGAAGCCATAAAGATAACTAGTACTACTACACACCTATCAAAAGTACTACACTGGTGTCAAAAACGCTCTTATATTATGAGACGGAAGGGGTAAAATATACAGAATAGGTCAAATAATGAGAACAAATGCCATCTGCAAGTTCAATTTGTGATATAATTTTCCAATAAAGGTTCATATTTACATCAAATGGATGGCGTTACATAATATAATTTCCGATTGATTGGTTGCGGTGGTAGCTTAGCATGCATCAGATATATAATAAATTTAGAGAAAAGTGATCTAGTGAACAAATGCAGTTTTATAATAGACTGAACACCTACAATTTAAATATATAAAGAAAATGGCGACTGGCATTTCATTCTTCGGTTTAGATGTGACCTCAAAACAATCACAATATAACCAGAAATAAAGAAAAATAGCAATATCCACAAAGAAAGTTATGAACAACCACAAGCACAGGCAGCCAGAAGGTGCCAAGCCAAACAGACTTAAGTTAACCCAAGGAACACTAAATTTACACGGATATCACTCCCACAGAGATCAGTGCCGAGGACAGACTTCTTCATCTACTTTCTCCTAGGTGTAGAAAATCTCAACATCACATTTAATTTCATGGAAGTTGTCTTATCAATGAAGCAGGTCAATCAACTAGTATGACGACAAATGTAATTCCAGCAAAGGTTGATCACATCTGGAATATCTAAATATTTCATTTCATGGAAGTTGTCTTATCCATGAAGGAGGTCAATCAAATAGTATGACGTCAAGTGTAATTCCAGCAAAGGTTGATCACATCTGAAATATCTACATTTCATGGAAGTTGTCTTATCCATGAAGGAGGTCAATCAAATAGTATGACGTCAAGTGTAATTCCAGCAAAGGTTGATCACATCTGGAATATCTCTATACTTCCAGATATCACTACCTTCCTGTCTATAATCTGCTTGGAATTTAATTAGCTCAACAAATTCAAACAAACTTAAACACATTTTTTATGAAGTTAATAATGGGATTCTCAAGACATTAGAACAGTGATGAAACATGGGGTTGGGGTCAGGGGGTGGGGGCACACAATTGCTCAAAACAAAAACAAAACGAGAACATAACATTCCACGTAAAACTGAAGCAAACAATGTGCAATACCTGCAAGTTCCTCAGAATCTTCTCAAACCAATCAGAGTATGATTCAGCAAAGCGCTCACTGCTGCACTCTTGGAAAGTTACGCCAAGTAAACAAGTTCCCAACCAACAACTATATGGCTAAAGATTTATAAACAGAGGATGCCAATATTAGTAAAGCATATCTGATACATTTTCTTTTACATGAAAGATTTAACAACTGTTAAAGCTATCAGAAAAACAGTTACAGATGTTTAGATTTTATTGTTAGAATATGTTGTATACTGTTCGAGCATGAATGTTTCTGCAGCACAGAGCAACAAAAATATAACACTTATACCAGAATAAAACCATCTCACCAGATGGCATAATTCATACTCCCTCTGTAAAGAAATATAAGAGTGTTTAGATCACTATTTTAGTAATCTAAATGCTCTTATATTTTTTTACGGAAGGAGTGGTCCCCCCCCCCCCCCCCCCCCCCCCCCCCCCCCCCCCCCCCCCCCCCCCCCCCCCCCCCCCCCCCCCCCCCCCCCCCCCCCCCCCCCCCCCCCCCCCCCCCCCCCCCCCCCCCCCCCCCCCCCCCCCCCCCCCCCCCCCCCCCCCCCCCCCCCCCCCCCCCCCCCCCCCCCCCCCCCCCCCCCCCCCCCCCCCCCCCCCCCCCCCCCCCCCCCCCCCCCCCCCCCCCCCCCCCCCCCCCCCCCCCCCCCCCCCCCCGAGGAGGCCGTGCGTGCGCACCGCCTCGAGGATGGAGGCCAGCTCCTCCGGCGGGACGGTGCTCCCCGGCTGCGGCATCCGCTCGCCAACCACCACTCGGAGCAGACGTGGCTTAAGCCAGTGGTCGTTCACGTCCGCGAGGAAGCCGACGGCGCCGGCCATCGCTGGTTAGTGAGGAGTCTGTGACTGGAGGCGGGCTGAAAGACGGCTCGGCCGGACTTGGGGTGGACGATAATAGGAACGGGGTGCAGGCGGAGCGCGCGGTTGGAAGGAGAGACCGAAGAAGGCGGCGGCTCCGGGACGGAGGGATGGGTGGGACACCGTAAAACCCTAGCGGCCTCGAGCAGCAGAGTTTGGGTAGTTTAAAAGGAAAACGAAACTGCTGTCCAGCCGAAACCGCACAGACGACATACAGCCGAACGACATATCCAATGCTGCACCGGTGCTGCTGCCGTGCATCGTATGGTGTGATCTTCAGCGTCGTCCACAAATCGGCTATGCAGCGTCGTGTGTATAGCAGTGCTGAAAGGAAAACTAACTTTGGTCTAAAAATAAAAAGAAAACTAACTAACTTTCTCAAAATTCATTTAAAAAATCAAAATGTGACGCATACAAGTTTTGTAGATATTGTTATTTTTTCTGCAAAATATGTTCTTAGGCTTGAACAAGTTTTCATACAAAAATCAATGTCTATAATATTGTACTACCCGATAAACAAACTAGAAAAGGTATTGGGTTGGCTTCTGAATCGCTTCCCTCCTATGCGAGCAGCCAGAAACCCTAGCCGCCGCCAGGGAGCCGATCCTTCCGGCGGCTTCCCTCCGTTGGCGACCTCTTGGTCGTCAGTGGTGAGGGGGATCGCCGAATCCCGCGCGTGCGGTCGTTTTAACTTTAGGTTAGGGCCCTAGTAGCTTAGGATTTTGGGTCATTCGACGTCTTGGCTTTGGTGGCGGCGACGGTGATGCTGAATAAAGAAACTTCAGACTCTTCTGCGACGGGGCAATCGTCTCTATGGTCGGTGATGAATTTGGGAATTTGTCTGCTCAAGTGAGGATGTTGTGGCGGCGGCAGCATTCTTGTGGTGGACTTGTGTCCTCGGGCTCCGCTGTTGCGACAACGCCTGCTCCAATGTCGGCGCGGAGCTTGGGAGGTAGTCCAGGAGTGGATGCATATTATGGTCTGCATCGACGACATCTGGAAGACGAAACATATACTGGGTTCATGGTTGCTAGCTGGCAGGTATGGTTTCCTCCGCCGTCTTAGTCGTGGTGAGGTGTCAGATCTGGAGTTCGATGGTGTGTTTGGGTGTTGCCTCGGTCTGGTTCGTTCAATGGCAATGGCTTCTCCTTTGGTAAGCCACCTTGGAGGTCCGCAAAGCTGCATGTCAGCTATGGAGTCGCGTCAAGCTCGGGTGAGGAGCTGATTCATCTTTTTTTTCTTTGGTGGCTGTTGTGGTGGTGCTGGAGAAGTGACGGGCATTGGTGTCAAGTTCAGAGAATTCTTCGGCTTGATTGTAATTTTATTTCTTGGCTGGTGGTCCTGCGTGCAAAGGCTAGCGTTATGTTGTCTTCTCAGTTTTGTCATGTCGGTCTTTATGTGACTTGTACTATAATCTTTATGATATGAATGTGACACGTATTACCATGCAAAAAAATAAGTTCAAAATAAAGGCATTAGGTTTTCCTTCCCTATCCCCCGGCGACTAGGGCAAACTCTCCCCTCTGAGCTTCACCAGCGAGCATGTGGATTCGCTTTGCTTCTTCTTGCCACTCTAGCGGCTGGTGGAGGGGTGAAGAATCCCAGTGCCTTCACTCTGATTAGTAGTTTAGGTTAGGTTTTTTAGTCCTCGCATGTGCGGCGCTAGATGAATGGCGGCACCTCTTCTTCGAGTTTGTCTTCTGCGCTTCAATACTCCTCGAGTTCGTCCATCTAGACGTACTCCACGAAGCTCCGCCGTAGATTCTTGCCGTCTTCTTGGGGCGGTGACGTTAGGGTTTATCCTCATGTGGCGAGATTTTATTTCAGGTGCTTCAGATCTATTCAAGGGTTCAACGACGATGACTGCAGCTCCAGGGCAATGGTCCTTATGGACACGTGCACAAAGACTTCCCAGTTGTCATCGACAAGGTCAAACCGGCTCCGACAGGGGAGCGCCGACAACGACACGTCGGAGGCTCGTTCTGGCGATGGTAGTGGTTGTTCAGTGCTCTCGAAATCTCGATGTAATTTTTATTATGTTTAAGATGATTTGTACTTCCAACGAACTTTGATAATACCTCGAAGGTGTCGTATACTTCGACACTAGATCACAGATCGTCCCAGAGAAATTCTCGTAGCTTGTAGGTATATGCTAGCCATGGGAATTGTCGTGCTTCATCAACATCTACTTCTTCCATTGTGTGGACTATTAGTGCGATGATCATTATCTGTACCACTATAGTGATTTTGGGCATGCTCGTGTGTAGTTATTTTTTTGTTGCGTACCACGTTCCCCTACAAAGAATTCACCGCCAAAACTTACTTAAGTCACAAGTTAATAGAAGAGGAACCTGTATATCCAACAAACAAGTAAAGGAAAGCAATAACACAAGGATAATTCATCCTTGAATCCTTGCGGGAGATGAGGGTCTTGAGAGATAGTTCTTCCCCAATCCGAAGAGAGGAGGGCTTGAAATTCGGAGGGACTCTTCTCCACGCAGAAGTTTTTTATCCCCTTGGGGAGGTAAATTGAGCAAAACTCTCTCAAGTTCTTAGTTTATGCTTTGCTAACCCTTGGTCTAAGGAGGTGTATGGTTTAGTCTAGTAACAAAGGGGATTCGTGGGACAAAGAGATACATGGTCAGGGGTCTGTTGACTATCCGCACGCAGCTAGCTGAGGAGTCCGACTCCATTTAGCCCAGACAGTCCTGCCCCTGGAGTGGACTCAACTTTGGGTTGGTGCGGGCGTTGGGTGGCTGGCATAATCGGGCAATCCGGGTTCATTATGGACGGACGGTTTGACCCTGGTGCCAATGAAGAGTGCTAGGGACCATACAAGATGTAGGGGTGTCTGGTTGCTGGAGCTGACAGGGGGGTGGACAATCCGGGCGGCTAATGTCTGGATGTGAGAAGGTCCACATAGAGGCAAGACTGCCCAGGTGCTCTCGGCCTAGATCATACATGTGCGAACTATCTCGCCTCCTGGCTAGGGCAATCCTTCCTCCTTTATCCTCGTTGTGACTTGGCCTTCTGAAGAGCATGGTGCCCCCATGTTTGGTTTCTGTAAATTAATGAGAATACTTATGGACTAATGGTTGCTTTGAGTTATTCTTGAAGGGTTCTCCATAGGCAATATTTGAAGACCATATGTTGGCTTCAAGGTTGAATGTAGAATATTATTTGATGACCAAGGTGTTGGTTGATACATCTCCATCGTATATACTTTTCCTAACGCTTTTACTCTTGTTTTGGACTCTAATTTGCATGATTTGAATGAAACTAACCCAGACTAATGTTGTTTTCAGCAGAACTACCATGGTGTTGTTTTTGTGCAGAAATAAAAATTCTCGGAATTGGACGAAGCTTTTTGGAGAATTATTTTGGAATAAATAAAAAGTACTGGAACCAAGACCCACTGGAGGGGGGGGCAGCTGCCCACTAGGCACCAGGGCGCGCCACCCCCCTCTAGCGCGCCCTGATGGGTAGTGGGGCCCACGAGGCTCCACTGACCCTAATTCCAACGCTATAAAATCCTATTTTTGGAGAAAAAATCAGAGAGAAAGTTTCAACGCGTCTTACGATACGGAGCCGCCGCCACCTCCTGTTCTTCATCGGGAGGCCAAATCTAGAGCCCGTTCGGGGCTCCGGAGAGGGGGATCTTCGGTCTTCGTCATCACCAACCATCCTTCATCACCAATTTCATGATGCTCACCGTTGGGAGTGAGTAATTCCTTCGTAGGCTTGCTGGACGGTGGTGGTTTGGATGAAATTCATCATGTAATCGAGTTAGTTTTGTTAGGGCTTGATCCCTGGTATCCACTATGTTCTGAGATTTATGTTGCTATGACTTCCCCCCCCCCCCCCCCCCCCCCCCCCCCCCCCCCCCCCCCCCCCCCCCCCCCCCCCCCCCCCCCCCCCCCCCCCCCCCCCCCCCCCCCCCCCCCCCCCCCCCCCCCCCCCCCCCCCCCCCCCCCCCCCCCCCCCCCCCCCCCCCCCCCCCCCCCCCCCCCCCCCCCCCCCCCCCCCCCCCCCCCCCCCCCCCCCCCCCCCCCCCCCCCCCCCCCCCCCCCCCCCCCCCCCCCCCCCCCCCCCCCCCCCCCCCCCCCCCCCCCCCCCCCCCCCCCCCCCCCCCCCCCCCCCCCCCCCCCCCCCCCCCCCCCCCCCCCCCCCCCCCCCCCCCCCCCCCCCCCCCCCCCCCCCCCCCCCCCCCCCCCCCCCCCCCCCCCCCCCCCCCCCCCCCCCCCCCCCCCCCCCCCCCCCCCCCCCCCCCCCCCCCCCCCCCCCCCCCCCCCCCCCCCCCCCCCCCCCCCCCCCCCCCCCCCCCCCCCCCCCCCCCCCCCCCCCCCCCCCCCCCCCCCCCCCCCCCCCCCCCCCCCCCCCCCCCCCCCCCCCCCCCCCCCCCCCCCCCCCCCCCCCCCCCCCCCCCCCCCCCCCCCCCCCCCCCCCCCCCCCCCCCCCCCCCCCCCCCCCCCCCCCCCCCCCCCCCCCCCCCCCCCCCCCCCCCCCCCCCCCCCCCCCCCCCCCCCCCCCCCCCCCCCCCCCCCCCCCCCCCCCCCCCCCCCCCCCCCCCCCCCCCCCCCCCCCCCCCCCCCCCCCCCCCCCCCCCCCCCCCCCCCCCCCCCCCCCCCCCCCCCCCCCCCCCCCCCCCCCCCCCCCCCCCCCCCCCCCCCCCCCCCCCCCCCCCCCCCCCCCCCCCCCCCCCCCCCCCCCCCCCCCCCCCCCCCCCCCCCCCCCCCCCCCCCCCCCCCCCCCCCCCCCCCCCCCCCCCCCCCCCCCCCCCCCCCCCCCCCCCCCCCCCCCCCCCCCCCCCCCCCCCCCCCCCCCCCCCCCCCCCCCCCCCCCCCCCCCCCCCCCCCCCCCCCCCCCCCCCCCCCCCCCCCCCCCCCCCCCCCCCCCCCCCCCCCCCCCCCCCCCCCCCCCCCCCCCCCCCCCCCCCCCCCCCCCCCCCCCCCCCCCCCCCCCCCCCCCCCCCCCCCCCCCCCCCCCCCCCCCCCCCCCCCCCCCCCCCCCCCCCCCCCCCCCCCCCCCCCCCCCCCCCCCCCCCCCCCCCCCCCCCCCCCCCCCCCCCCCCCCCCCCCCCCCCCCCCCCCCCCCCCCCCCCCCCCCCCCCCCCCCCCCCCCCCCCCCCCCCCCCCCCCCCCCCCCCCCCCCCCCCCCCCCCCCCCCCCCCCCCCCCCCCCCCCCCCCCCCCCCCCCCCCCCCCCCCCCCCCCCCCCCCCCCCCCCCCCCCCCCCCCCCCCCCCCCCCCCCCCCCCCCCCCCCCCCCCCCCCCCCCCCCCCCCCCCCCCCCCCCCCCCCCCCCCCCCCCCCCCCCCCCCCCCCCCCCCCCCCCCCCCCCCCCCCCCCCCCCCCCCCCCCCCCCCCCCCCCCCCCCCCCCCCCCCCCCCCCCCCCCCCCCCCCCCCCCCCCCCCCCCCCCCCCCCCCCCCCCCCCCCCCCCCCCCCCCCCCCCCCCCCCCCCCCCCCCCCCCCCCCCCCCCCCCCCCCCCCCCCCCCCCCCCCCCCCCCCCCCCCCCCCCCCCCCCCCCCCCCCCCCCCCCCCCCCCCCCCCCCCCCCCCCCCCCCCCCCCCCCCCCCCCCCCCCCCCCCCCCCCCCCCCCCCCCCCCCCCCCCCCCCCCCCCCCCCCCCCCCCCCCCCCCCCCCCCCCCCCCCCCCCCCCCCCCCCCCCCCCCCCCCCCCCCCCCCCCCCCCCCCCCCCCCCCCCCCCCCCCCCCCCCCCCCCCCCCCCCCCCCCCCCCCCCCCCCCCCCCCCCCCCCCCCCCCCCCCCCCCCCCCCCCCCCCCCCCCCCCCCCCCCCCCCCCCCCCCCCCCCCCCCCCCCCCCCCCCCCCCCCCCCCCCCCCCCCCCCCCCCCCCCCCCCCCCCCCCCCCCCCCCCCCCCCCCCCCCTTGCTGGATCAAGAAGGAGGAGACGTCTCCCAAGCGTACGTGTGTTGAACGTGGAGGTGCCGTCCTTTCGGCACTAGGTCATCGGTGATTTGAATCACGTCGAGTACGACTCCATCAACCCCGTTCTCTTGAACGCTTCCGCTCGTGATCTACAAGGGTATGTAGATGCACTCCTCTCTCCCTCATTGCTAGATGACTCCATAGATTGATCTTGGTGATGCGTAGAAAATTTTAAAATTCTGCTATGTTCCCCAACACTTATGGCATCTCCCATAAGCTTTTGATCTTTGGGTGTTGGTGCTGCATCCTCTTCCTCTTCCTCTTCTTCAAAGTCTTTCATGATTGAAGATCTCCCAAGCACTCTGGTAGTGGTCTTCTTGACCCTTTCCTTCCTTTTCTTTTCTGCCACAACCTGCTCTTTGGGTGCAGATCCCAAAGTCTCTTGAGTAGATGTTCTGGCTTTAGACATTGGAGCTCTCTTGGCAGGAACCTTTTGCTTCATCTCTGGCTTGGTGGCAGCAGCTGTGCCATATTCCTTTTTCAGGACTTTCCTCTTTGAGGTGGTTTCTTCTTCCTCAGCCACATAGTCCTCATCCTCTAACTCTGAGGTTCTTTTCTTGCTGGCCCTTGTGGCAGCCTTTGGCAGATTGCTGGGTGTGCTCCTGCTTCCATCATCTGAGCTGCTAGAGGGACTAGTTCCCTCACTCAAGTGAACCTGTTCCTCGGACTTGTTCTGACTGTCACTCTGATCTGACATGATGCAAACACTGACAGTAGACCCTGTGAATAGATTATAGATGAGGTAGAGTGGATGAGCATCACAAAGTACAGAGGTTTTTGCAAAAGAATGAGTTAAAAACTTAGTTTTAGTTTTCCACAGAAAGCATTTCGGATCTACCGATTTGCAAACTCGGTGATACCAAAGCAGCTTTTGGAACCTAAACTAGTGAACTCGGTCAGAAAAGTAATAGTTCGGTCGCACCGCCGGGGCGTTAAACGATAGTGCTTGTTGGGAGGCAACCCAATTTTTATTTTTGTTCCTTGCTTTTTATTCCTGTTTAGTAATAAATAATTTCTCTAGCCTCTATTATGATTTAGTTTTTATGTTTTGATTAGTGTTTGTGCCAAGTAGAACCTTTGGGAAGACTTGGGGAAAGTCTTTGCGATCTTGCTGTAAAAAACAGAAACTTTAGCGCTCACGAGATTAGCTACTATGTTTTACTGGAGAGTGCTACTGTAACGCCCCGAGACCTTTGCGCCAGGTGTCTTCCAGTTATTCATTTTTTGCCTTGTCATTTGTTTGCGTGTCATGCATTTCATATCATATCATCATGTGCATAGCATTTGCATATGTGTTCGTCTCAAGCATCCGAGCATTTTCCCCGTTGTCCATTTTGCAATCCGACACTCCTATGTCCTCTGGCGCCCCCTTTTGTCTCTCTTCGTGTGCGGGTGTTAAACGTTCTCGGATTGGACCGAGATTTGCCAAGCAGCCTTGGTTTACCACCAGTAGACCGCCTGTCAAGTTTTGTGCCATTTGGAGTCCGTTTGATACTATAACGGTTAACCGAGGAACCGTAAAGGCCTCGTGTGTGTTGCAGCCCAACACCCCTCCAAAGTGGCCCAACAACCCATCCAAACCCCCTCCATCCTCTCAGTCGTTCGATCACCATCGCGTGGCCAAAAACCGCACTCCATTTGGACACTCCTACCTCCCTCTACCTATATATATGTGCCTCCCCCCCCAAAATTTTCGCGGATGAACCCTAACCTCGCTCCTCTCGCGCCGTCGGACAAAGATCTTCGCCGACGGACATGTCCGATGCCATCCCGCGCCCAATCCTCCGCCGCCACGTGGAGCCACCGCGCTCGTCCCCGCCGCCGGCCTGCAAGCCCGCGTCGGGCCCGCGAGGCCCGAACCGCCGCCCGTGCACCCGGCCGCCTCCGAGCGCCACTGACCCGCCGAGTGTGCCACCGCCCGCCGCCAAGCCGCGCCGGCCACCTCCGTTGCCGGCGCCTCGCCGGAGTGCTCCGCCACCATGCGTCCGCCGGAGCCGCGCCTCGTGCCGCCCTCATCACCGGTGGCCATGCCGCCTCATCGCGGATCCGGTCGGGCCGGACCGGATCCGGCCACCCGTTCCCTTCCACGCCGTCTCCGGCGATCGCCGGAGCCTAGGGTTTGCCGGAGCTGGAGTTGACCCAGATCGGGACGAGATCTACCGGCTCGTCCATCCAAACGCCGCGGCCATGTCCGGATCCCTCCGTCCCGCTCCGTCTCATCCCGCGTTGACGTTTCGGAGGTCTATTTTTCTCTAAGTCCCAGTTTTCTCATATTTTGTGTGCATGTTCATGAGGTCGTATCTCCGTGCTCGGTGGTCCAAATCATGCATATGATATATCGAAATTTTCTTCAAGTTGTTCTCTTCATTTTGTTCCATTGCACCATGCTTGTTTGAGTCCATCTTGATGCCCTAATATCTGTTGCAAGATTGCTATAAAATGTTAGGTGCTGATTCTTATCAGTTTATGAGCATTTGTCATTTTTGCCATGATTATTGTGTGCTGCATATGAGCATGAGCTCTACATGTGTTTTGTTATATGCCATGCCATCTTTACAGGGGTGTATGCCATGTATTTTTGTGATCAATGTGGTGACTAGAATATGCATGCAAAGTAGGTCTCGTGATGTTGCTGATTTATCCAAGTTGACTCTTGTTCCCATAATTTGTTTGCCACAAAACCCCTATGCATAGGAAGTGGGTTTGACTTAAATGTGCTAGTCATATTCTTCATAATGCTCTCTTTATTTTTCAATTCTTATCTTTTATGTCCCCCCCCCCCCCCCCCCCCCCCCCCCCCCCCCCCCCCCCCCCCCCCCCCCCCCCCCCCCCCCCCCCCCCCCCCCCCCCCCCCCCCCCCCCCCCCCCCCCCCCCCCCCCCCCCCCCCCCCCCCCCTTTTGCTATTTCGTGAATCCTGGCAGATTGTTGACTTGTTAGCGATTTTGCCGAGGATGTTGCTATTGATCCGTGCATGCTATGTTGCTGTTCTTTCCATGGCTAGCTTCTATGCCATGTATTCTTGATGGGTGGATGCTTAGTTTGTCATGCCATGCTTTGTACTGAGTGCATCGAGCTCGTAAACATGCCTACTCGTTAACAGATTTGCATGCTCCAGTTTTTCACTAAGTCTGTAATCTGATTATGTTTTTGCCATGTTCACATGCTTGTAATTGTATTTTCTGATCCTTTTTGGCTCAAGGTCACTAAGGTACGTTTGTTAAGTGCTTCGAGTAGCTTCATGCCATGTCTTGTTTTGCCATGTTAAGTTCCTGTAGCATGTAGTTTTCATGCTCCAAAGTGTGCTTCCTGATGTTAAATTCCAGACTAGCGTTAATTTCACTAAGTCTGAAACCTGTTATCGTTTGCATTTTTGCCATGCTTGTTTGGACCTGTTAATGGATGAATTAGCCGTAGCTCAGTGTTCATCTTTTGTCAAGCATGATGAATGGATCCCTGCCATGTATCCCCCCCCCCCCCCCCCCCCCCCCCCCCCCCCCCCCCCCCCCCCCCCCCCCCCCCCCCCCCCCCCCCCCCCCCCCCCCCCCCCCCCCCCCCCCCCCCCCCCCCCCCCCCCCCCCCCCCCCCCCCCCCCCCCCCCCCCCCCCCCCCCCCCCCCCCCCCCCCCCCCCCCCTGATTGCATAACCGGAAAATTTCGGGAGTTTATAAGTGGGAATTCAAGTAGCTACTAGGATATCTTTCCGACAGATGTATGATATGAAATTGGGGTTCGACGTCTAGTGGTCCGCCTATTCACGGTCGGTTTTACAGTGGTCTCGTTGTGTCTTAAAGAGTCCTTGGCTATGCCGACTTGGGGACGCTTCGTATGTCATGTGCACTGCCTTGTACATGATGGTGTTGTACGATCGAGCCCGTGTAGGCCCCACCACGAAAACTTCGGACGAAATCTCTATCATATGTTTGTTCCGGCTTATTCTGCAAGCCAATCCTTTGTTTTGTTTTGAGTTGTGAAATTTGAGTTGCTTCTATGTCAAGTGTTGATTCCATGCCTTTTCCTAAGCGGTGTTCTCATGTGAATACTAATCCTTCATGATAATCGAGTTTGTCATGTCAAGCCTTTTCAACCGGTGTGTCTCTCGCCAAGCGGATCCGTTCATGTTCAACATCCGCAAGATTCAATCTCAGCTTTCTAAATGGTGTTCGTTCATCCATCCTAAGTTGTCTTTGTTGTCCCTCCCTCCCACCCTTGTTTCTTAAGGACTCAGATTCCTTAATCAAGGTTTTGTTCCACTCTTGCCGTCCTAGTTTCCGTCATATCGGTGATTATGTTCCCGGATTTTGCGTTCCTTACGCAGTTAGGTAATAATGGGAACCCCTTGACAGTTCGCCTTGAGTAAAACTCCTCCAGGAATGCCCAACATTGGTTTTACCATTTGCCACCTAGCCTTTTCTTTCCCTTGGGTTCTGCAGACTCAAGGGTCATCATTATTTTAACCCCCCCGGGCCAGTGCTCCTTTGAGTGTTGGTCCAACCTGTCAGCTGCCGGTGGCCACCAGGGGCAACTCTGGGCTGGCCTACCCATACCTAAGACAATCTGAGTGTGCCCTGAGAAAGAGATACGTGCAGCTCCTATCGGGATTTGTCGGCACATTCGGGCGGTGTTGCTGGTTTAGTTTTACCTTGTCGAAATGTCTTGTAACCGGGATTCCGAGTCTGATCGGGTCTTCCTGCTAGAAGGAATATCCTTTGTTGACCGTGAGAGCTTGTCATGGGCTAAGTTGGGACACCCCTGCAGGGATTTGAACTTTTGAAAGCCGTGCCCGCGGTTATGGGCAGATGGGAATTTGTTAACGTCCGGTTGTAGAAAACCTGAAGTTGACCTTAATTAAAATGAATCAACAGCGTGTGTTACCATGATGGTCTCTTTCCAGCGGAGTCCGGGAAGTGAACACGGTGTTGGAGTTATGCTTGACGTAGGTTGTTCTAGGATCACTTCTTGATCATAGTTTCTCGACCGTGCATTGCCTTCTCTTCTCGCTCTCATTTGCGTATGTTAGCCACCATATATACTAGTCGCTTGCTGCAGCTCCACCTCTTACCTTTACCTTACCCATAAGCTTAAATAGTCTTGATCACGAGGGTGCGAGATTGCTGAGTCCCCGTGACTCACAGATACTTCCAAAACCAGTTTGCAGGTGCCGATGAGTCCGTGCAGATGGCGCAACCAAGCTCAAGGAGGAGCTCTTTGAAGATCTTGTCCTTTGTGTTGTTTCGTTCTAGTTGATCAGTAGTGGAGCCTAGTTGGGGTCGATCGGGGACCTTGTCGCTTTTGGGGTTCTTCTTTTATTTTGGTTCCGTAGTCGGACCTTGATTGTATTTGGATGTTGTAATGCTTTATTCATGTAATTGCGTGAAGTGGCGATTGTAAGCCAACTATGTATCTTTTCCCCTATTGTATTACATGGGTTGTTTGCGAAGATTACCTCACTTGCGACATTGCTTTCAATGCGGTTATGCCTCTAAGTCGTGCTTCGACACGTGGGAGATATAGCCGCATCGAGGGCGTTTCAAGTTGGTATCAGAGCCTTCCCCGACCTTAGGAGCCCCCACTGCTTGATCGTTATTAGTGGGCGAGTTGAGTCTAGAAAAATGTTTTGAGTCATTTAGGATTTATATATCGGAGAGTTTAGGAATTCTTTTTACTCCCCAGTCCCTTCATCGCTCTGGTAAGGCATCCTGACGTAGAGTTTTGTCTCTTCTCTTCTCAAATTTCACTAAAAAAAATTTTGGATCACGCGTGTATCTTGGAATCGTTCCGATGGTTTTGTGAAGAGAACATTGTTCTTGGTGCCTCCTGTCATTTAGGGGTTGTGCCAGTGTCCCGGGGAGTTGAGCTCCGAGGTGTTGTCGTCACAATTTTATCGTTGCAGTTTTGGAATACCTGAGTTTAGTTCGCCGACATCGAAAATCTCTTTTATGCAGTTGTCCCCCCCCCCCCCCCCCCCCCCCCCCCCCCCCCCCCCCCCCCCCCCCCCCCCCCCCCCCCCCCCCCCCCCCCCCCCCCCCCCCCCCCCCCCCCCCCCCCCCCCCCCCCCCCCCCCCCCCCCCCCCCCCCCCCCCCCCCCCCCCCCCCCCCCCCCCCCCCCCCCCCCCCCCCCCCCCCCCCCCCCCCCCCCCCCCCCCCCCCCCCCCCCCCCCCCCCCCCCCCCCCCCCCCCCCCCCCCCCCCCCCCCCCCCCCCCCCCCCCCCCCCCCCCCCCCCCCCCCCCCCCCCCCCCCCCCCCCCCCCCCCCCCCCCCCCCCCCCCCCCCCCCCCCCCCCCCCCCCCCCCCCCCCCCCCCCCCCCCCCCCCCCCCCCCCCCCCCCCCCCCCCCCCCCCCCCCCCCCCCCCCCCCCCCCCCCCCCCCCCCCCCCCCCCCCCCCCCCCCCCCCCCCCCCCCCCCCCCCCCCCCCCCCCCCCCCCCCCCCCCCCCCCCCCCCCCCCCCCCCCCCCCCCCCCCCCCCCCCCCCCCCCCCCCCCCCCCCCCCCCCCCCCCCCCCCCCCCCCCCCCCCCCCCCCCCCCCCCCCCCCCCCCCCCCCCCCCCCCCCCCCCCCCCCCCCCCCCCCCCCCCCCCCCCCCCCCCCCCCCCCCCCCCCCCCCCCCCCCCCCCCCCCCCCCCCCCCCCCCCCCCCCCCCCCCCCCCCCCCCCCCCCCCCCCCCCCCCCCCCCCCCCCCCCCCCCCCCCCCCCCCCCCCCCCCCCCCCCCCCCCCCCCCCCCCCCCCCCCCCCCCCCCCCCCCCCCCCCCCCCCCCCCCCCCCCCCCCCCCTATAAGAATCAAAAGTATGGCTACCCAAGAAGTTCCCTCCAGTAATAGTATCAAGGACAGATCTGTGCCAAGGAGTAACGCCTACATAAAAGTTGCGAAGAAGAAAGGAAGTAGATTGCTTCTTGGTAGATCTATTTTGAGCAATGCAAATTCTATACCAAGCGTCTTTTAGATTTCCCCCTCCCTTTGCTTATAATTTTGAATTTCATTCTCGGGAGACAACGAAGAAGATAAGGGGCTAGCCATAATGACAAGCAAACGAACTAACGCACAAGCAAAACAAAAAGCAAGCGGGCAAAAAGAGGCAAATAGAGAAAGAGAGGGAGGATAGAGAGAGAGGGCGAATAAAACGGCAAGGGTGAAGTGGGGGAGAGGAAAACGAGAGGCAAATGGCAAATAATGTAATGCGGGAGATAAGTGTAACACCCACAATGCGGCTATATCTCCCACATGTCGGAGCACGACTTAGAGGCATAACCGCATTGTAGGCAATGTCACAAGAGGGGTAATATTTACACATCCCATGTACTGAATAAGAAAGAGGTACATAGTTGGCTTACAATCGCCACTTCACACAATAACATAAATATAGCATTACAATCATCCAGATACAATCAAGGTCTGACTACGGAACCAAAATAAAGACAACCCCAAATGCATAAGATCCCCGATCGCCCTAACTGGGCTCCACTACTGATCGTCTGGAAAGGAAACGTAGTAACGTCCTGAGTCCTCATCGAACTCCCACTTGAGCTCAGTCGCATCCCCTGGAACGGTATCATCGGCACCTGCATCTGGTTTTGAAAGTAATCTGTGAGTCACGGGGACTCAGCAATCTCACACCCTCGCGATCAGACTATTTAAGCTTATGGGTAGGTAAAAGGTATGAGGTGGAGCTGCAGCAAGCACTAGCATATATGGTTGCTAATCTTATGCAAATGAGAGCGAGAAGAGAAAGGCAAGGCACGATCGAGAATCTATGATCAAGAAGTGATCCTAGACTACTTACGTTCAAGCATAACACGAGACCGTGTTCTCTTCCTAGACTCTGCCGAAAAGAGACCATCACAGCTACACACGCCGTTGATCCATTTTAATTAAGTTAAGTTTTAGGTTTTCTACAACCGGACATTAACAAGTTCCCATCTGCCGATAACCGCGGGCACGGCTTTCGAAAGTTCAATACCCTGCAGGGGTGTCCCAACCCCCCCCCCCCCCCCCCCCCCCCCCCCCCCCCCCCCCCCCCCCCCCCCCCCCCCCCCCCCCCCCCCCCCCCCCCCCCCCCCCCCCCCCCCCCCCCCCCCCCCCCCCCCCCCCCCCCCCCCCCCCCCCCCCCCCCCCCCCCCCCCCCCCCCCCCCCCCCCCCCCCCCCCCCCCCCCCCCCCCCCCCCCCCCCCCCCCCCCCCCCCCCCCCCCCCCCCCCCCCCCCCCCCCCCCCCCCCCCCCCCTTTGGACCAACACTCAGAGGAGCACTGGCCCGGGGGGGTTAAAATAAAGATGACCCTCGGGAGCGCGACTCCCAAGGGAAAAGGTATAGGTGGCAAATGTTAAAACCAAGGTTGGGCCTTGCTGGAGGAGTTTTATTCAAAGAGAACTGTCAAGGGGGTCCCATAACCCCAACCGCGTTAGGAACGCAAAATCAAGGAACATAACACCGGTATGACGGAAACTAGGACGGCAAGAGTGGAACAAAACACCAGGCAAAAGGCCGAGCCTTCTACCCTTTACCAAGTATATAGATGCATTAATTAAATAAGAGATATTGTGATATCCAAAATATCCATGTTCCAACATGGAACAATCTTCAACTTCACCTGCAACTAGCAACGCTATAAGAGGGGTTGAGCAAAAGCGATAACATAGCCAAACAACGGTTTGCTAGGAAGGTGGGTTAGAGGCTTGACATGGCAATATGGGAGGCATGATACACAAGTGGTAGGTAGCGCGACATAGCGATAGAACGAACAACTAGCAAGCAAAGATAGAAGTGATATCGAGCGAGTCCATGAAGAAGACAAACGGGCATAGTCGAACGAATCCTCACAACTCCGGAACGAAACCGAAGCCAACGAGAGAAGCAAACCGGAAAGAAGCAAACAACATGGTAAACAACCATCACATAAACATGGCATGATGCACAATCAAGTATGATGCATGTCCGGTTTAATGAGGCATGGCATGGCAAAGTGTAACAAACAACACTACAAATTAAGTGGAGATCAATATGCAACGAGTTGCATATTGACGAAACACCACATCAATTATTTATTTCTCTCTCGTTTATGTACCCAACAATATTAAATGTTATTAAACATGGCAAGGGGTGAAGCAT
>JAAAWM010011862.1:0-115211 GCA_036873465.1 Thinopyrum obtusiflorum
CCCCCTCCGGCAGGGTGCCAGAACAGGGTCCCGATTGGTTTTTGGTGGCTACATAGGCTTGCGGTGGCGGAACTCCTGATCTATTCTATTTCCTGAAGGTTTTAGGGTATATGGATATATATAGGCGAAAGAAGTCGGTCAGGGGAGCCACGAGGGGCCCACGAGGGTGGAGGGCGCGCCCAGGGGGTGGGCGCGCCCCCCTGCCTCGTGCCTTCCTCGTTGCTTCCCTTACGTACACTCCAAGTCTTCTGGATTGCTTCCGATCCAAAAATAACTCTCCCAAAGGTTTCATTCCGTTTGGACTCCGTTTGATATTCCTTTTCTGCGAAACACTGAAACAAGGGAAAAAACAGAAACTGGCACTGGGCTCTGGGTTAATAGGTTAGTCCCAAAAATAATATAAAAGTGTTTAGTAAAGCCCATAAACATCCAAAACAGATAATATAATAGCATGAATACTTCATAAATTATAGATACGTTGGAGACGTATCATGTAGACAAAAAGAAGGAAACAACAATGAAAGTATGACCCGTCCAATATGCATATTTGAGGATGGCTCAAATGGATGGAGTTCACCTTTATGAGTTTGTCAAAAATGTTGGTGTCGCACACCATATACGCCTTCACATACCCAATATGTCTCGTGTTGGTAATGCCTTGAGAATCCTTCAAAATGAAAGAACATGACAAACACACGGAAAAACAAATGAGGTTAGCAGAAATGCAACACCTATCATTCGTGTGGTAAGATACCCAACAAGTGTTTTCATCATTCTTATCATGAGAAAGGACAAGGTGTGGTAAGGTATGAAAGCATATGATGCAACTACAACCAAAGACAATAGGCTCAATCAAACAAGCATGCATCACAAGTAAGATGTCCAAGTCTCCAAGATTAATAAGTATAGTATGGTTGCACTCACTACAAAGTGATATGAGAGATGCAACTAATGGAGACAAGAGACAATGGTCAAGACAAATCAAGTGAGAAGCATGAACATATATGTCATCAACCCAAGAAAGCGAGTAAGAATGGAACATGGGTGATGCGATAAAGTAGGCAATCATAGTGATCAAGTCAAGCAAGCTAGTAGTGCGAAGATGCAACGTACTAGAAGGAATCATGGCAAGCATGTCATGTGTGCAAATAGTGGTCATGAATAATGCACATGACATATCACAAGCGTGAAAGCAAGATATGAGCAAAATATCATCAATGTATTGGTGAGAGGCTCTATGTAAATAGCAATGGGACATCATGACTCTCCCAACACAAGAATCAACAATAGCATGTGGCACATGGTAAACATGGCAAAAGCAACAAGGATCTCCACCAAGCATGCAAATACACATAGAAGTTGTATAATGGTGAATCACATGTAAGTGCAAGCAAGGGTCACAATTGCATGGCAAAGGCATATAAAGAGGCATAACATGCAAAGTGAACACGGGAAAATGGGTATAAGATGACAAGTGGTATATAGCCCATAGCCGTGTGAGAGCCAAGTAAAAGAGATGCGCGTAGTCCTTTTGCGAAGGGAACGGTGGTAAGGATAATCCACGGGATCCCAAGTCATCGTTGCTCTCAAGAGCTCATTTCACCAACTCATGGGATTGTGAGGTTGACGAGTGTTCATAAGTACCTACACAAAACAAAGGCAAAGGAAAAATTGTGTGTGTGTGTGTGGTATATGTACACATCATCCATCATGATGCGCACGTGCTTGTGTTGGTTAGCACCAAATATCCAATGCTCAAATAAATGAGATGCGTGATATAGAAACATGTCATCCATCATGATGGGTTTGTTGTTATGTGTAGCATAATGGAGACTCAAATTGTGTAATGCATCATGAGAAATATGTAGAGCATTGTTATTCATGGAATGCATATGGTGCAAGCAATTATGGGAAGCATGCAAAGTATGGAAAGCATCGAAATCTCCTAATATGTATGAGGAAACTATGGGGGTCTCCTCATGAGCATTTGTAGAAACATCACATGGAGAATATTGACAACATCCAAAACAAAGCATATTTGGAACAATGTGATCATGGCATGGCATAGTAGATAAATTGCGCAAATCATGTAAAGGAAGCATGGCAATATCATCACATGAAAAACAAAAGCCAATGACCATCATCTTGTCATCCATGCCATAAGTGCAAATGGGATTTATTTTAATGGCATATGCATAGTCACTACGAAGAGATTGTAAATATGACATATTGTTGATCTCATGCATAGCATATGACAAGTCAAGCGGATTATCAAACATGATGTGACCTAAAGAATTGTCACAAGAAATCCTATGTAACATGGCATCACAACTAATAGACTCCACATGAGAATCATCATACTCATCGTAAATGGGCAACAAATCATCACATGAGGAAGTCACACTAGCATGAAGCATGGAAATAGGTTGATCAACATCATGCAAGCAATCAATGTCAAGAATGTCCACTAGTGGGACTAGAGCATCACCTTCACCTATGTTACCTTTTCCATTCCACTCAAGTGGTGTAGGTGAGGTGGGAAAGACCAAATGGTGGTCATCTTCATCTTGATGGAACCATGTGGGGGGTGCATCATATTCCACCATGGCCATCGTCATGTCCGTAGGAAGGACGAAGTCGTCACGGATCGGCGCGTCATCATATATGGGACCTAGCACCAAATGAGAAGACACAATAGAGGTAGAGGTCAAGTTGTTAGAAATGCAAATGGCCTCACATGCCCTATCAACTATCACACTCTCTCTATGTGGTGGCTCACTCACTCCCTCCAAATAGGTGCACTCAAACTCACATATGGTGGAGTCACTCATCTCACTCAAGTGATGGGGGTTGTGTCTCTCCTCACATGGGAATTGTGGCAACTCATCATATATGGAGCTAGTGGTGAAGTCACTCTCACTCTCAATATGGTGGCAAAAGTCACTCAAGTCATCATACGTCGCCGTGGTCGAAGGGAAAATCCCATGCTCAACCATCTCATTGCCGTCGCCGTGGATGAAGGCCGAAGATGGCACATCATCACTCTCCTCCATGATCGAAGGGAAAATCCTATGCTCGATCATCTCATCATCGTCGCCGTGGATGAAGGCCGAAGATGGCACGTCATCACTCTCGCCTCCAAAGATGGAAGCATCATCCTTGCTCGCCACCTTGTCGCTCGCCTCCAAAGCTTGGTCCTTGAAGGTCTCCGTAGTCGTACTCATCGCCGCACCATCTTGAAAAAGAGTCGAGGAAGACTCGGCATCATCAATGCCACAAAGAGGGATGGCGGTGGAGTCGAACTTGGGAGCATCGTCTTGGAGCTCGTCGGGCTTGGACATCTTGGTGGTGCTATCCTAATGCTCGTTCTCATGGAGCTTGGTCGTCGCGAAGTGAGCTTGGGGTGGAGAAGCCTTGGCCTTCATGAGTTCTTGTTCCGCCTTGAGAGCACCAATGTAGTTGTCGTCGAGGGACTTGTAGTTCTCGAGGAAGATCGTCTTGGAGATGTCGTTGTGCAATCCCATCATGAAGTGGAACTTCATCGACATGGGGTCGTCCACGCCGGCTCGTCGCAAGGCAATCTTCATCTCCTTGAAGTACGCGTCGATGGACTTGGATCCTTGGGTGGTGTTCTCCAATTGGCATAGAAGTTGTTCCGTGTAGGTTGGAGACATGAACTCTCGCCGCAAAGCTCTCTTCATCTTGGGCCAACTCATGTCGTAGCTCTTCGAAGGTGTGTGAAGCCACCATGTTGATGCGTAGTCGTGGAAGTTTCTTGTGGCGCACTTCACTTGATCTTCGGGAGGAACTTGATATAGCTTGAGGTAGTCGTCCATGAGGCGCTCCCACTCGAGATACTCCTCGGGTTCTTGAGTCCCATAGAAAGGAATCGCGTGGTCGATGTCGAGGTCATAGTAGCTCGTGGAAGTCGCGGACTTGAGCTTGGGGAGCTTCTCTTGAGCGTAGTCTTGAGGTGCTTGTTTGCGAAGATGCCGTATGTCCATAGGCGAAGATGCCTTGAAGTCGCTTGGCGAAGATGCCAAGGGAGATGGTGAAGTCGTTGAGCGGTAGTTGGTGTTGAGCTCTTGACCTTCACGTTCTTGGTGGTGATGGTGTCGATGCCGATGTGATCTTGCCAGAGATGGTAGCTCGGAAGGATGTGCTCTTGAGCGTCTTCTCGAAGATGAGGAAGATCGCTTGTAGGACTTGATGAGGGCTTTGATCTCCTCCATTTGAGCTTGCATCTTGGCATTCAAGTTGTTGTTCATGGCATCGAACTCGTCGTTGTTGTAGTAGACCGAAGGAGGTGTGCTTTGCCTATCCATCACAAGACTCGAGTAGAGGTGAGTAGGAAATGAGAAAAGAAATACCAAGTTACCTTTTCCCAAAGTTGAGGATGTATCCCATTTCACTCAATGTGAAATGAAAGAATAGTGGAATTGGTACCGGAATTGTTCACTCACACCTATCAAGTAAAGCTTATGGTGGAGCTCGGTGAGGATAGTGGCACAAAAATTTGATGCAAAATGTTAGCAAGAGTCAATAATGTTGAAAGAGATTCACAAATTCGCAAGTGAAACAAGTAAACCGATAGCAATATGTGGCACACGGAAACACACACACGGATAGATAAATGGGGTCGTGCAACCAAGGAATGATCACAAAAAGTGGAATCCAGGGAAAACGCTCGTGTTACACAACTCAAGAGAGACGCTAGCACGATTGCTCAATAGGTGGATACGACACTTGTGCACAACCTATAAGATGCAAAATGTAGCAACTTTCTATCCCAAGTATGCTATTATGTATGGTTCCCGGTGTTTGATCCAAGATGATCGGATATGACAATCTTGTGCAATGTGGTATGATGCTATGGCTATTGCTTACAAGCTTCTTTGCTCTCTCTTTTTGCTTAAAAGCTTATTCTTCCTTTTTTTTGTATGGCCACTATGCAAAATGCACAAACCAAGATAGCAATTGTGTATATGCGGGAACAATCTTGTGACACAAGAGATGATATGATGATACCAAGATGATATGGTATGTATGCAATGGGAGGTGCGGATCACTAATGTGCACAAGTAACGTTGCCGGCAATACTCAAATGGCTAGTCTCGATAGGCAAGTGACGCAAAATGGCTAGGGGTTAACAAAGCAATGTCAAGAATGAATGTATAATGACGGGATACCACGATACCAAGATGATATAGAGGTTACCGTTCTTGCTTACGGTTAGGTTGTCAAAAAGGTGAAGTGGTCAATGTCGATGACGACCTCATGGCGATGATGAGTGGTGGTGTTCTCGATGTAGAACCGTTCCTAATTAGCCGAAACACCTTAGGAAACGGAAAAACCGCAAACTCAAAATCTCAAATGTCAAATGTCAAATGGTGGTAGCGGAATGCGATGGTGGTTCCGGAGTTGACAATGCGGAAGTGGTGGTAGTGGTTGACGAAGAAGCAACCGTCCCTAAGTAGCCGAAACACCTTAGGAGACTCAATTCACCACTCAAGCAACCACAAATGCTATATGGATCAAAATGGGTTAGGTTGCGGGAAGCTATGGTGGTTTTGCGGATGATATGGTGGAGGGCCTAGGCAAAGGTGTCAAAATGTTAAAATTTTGATGGATTCAAATGATGTTGGAACATATCTAGATGGATGGGGGATGTCAATAGCTACCCAACGAGCTAAAGAACGTCAAAATCGGACTCCGGATGTGGAAGATATGGCCAAAACAAGAAATCAGCCGAAGCAGATTTTGAACTAGCGGACAGTCCGGTCCTGAGTAGCGGACAGTCCGGTCTTGATCCGAAAACCTTCTGATTCAAGCGGACAGTCCGGTATTGGGGAGCGGACAGTCCGGTCTGTGAGCGATTTGCTCCTGATGCGAGCGGACAGTCCGGTACGGGGGTCCGGACAGTCCGGTGCGGGTTGGGAAGGCACGAAATTGAATATTTTGGGCGGAAATGGATGATTTTGGGGTCAAAATTGAGGAGATTTCGTGGATGGAAGGTGGGGAAACTTGTGGGGAAGCTAGATCCACTCGAAACACAATGAATCCATGGATCAAAGTCAACAAAACATCATCAAACCAACAAATGACAAAAAAAATTGGGGCTATTTTTGGTGGGGATTTTCGGATTTTAGGACGAAATCAACCAAAACAAGGCTAGAAAATGATGGGGGAGACTCCAAATTCGTGATCAACGTGGCTCATGATACCAAGATGTTGTAGGGTGGAGACCCTAAGTGGAGATCTTTCATGAATTGGAGGGGAATCCACGAAGAACGCGAAGAACACGAAGAACAAGAGGGGAAAACACAAGAGGAACACTCAAGAACAAGTCCAATCACACATCCACTAGACTCCCAAACACATGAGATTCACAAGGTACAAGAACAATCAAAGGGAAACAAGATACATGGTAAAGTTCATCCCAAATCCAAAGGAGATGAGGTCTTGATGATCTAGATAGATCATTCCCTAGAAGGGGTCTTGAATCCCTAGGGATCTTCTCCAATGGAGGCCTTGAACTCCAATGGAGTCTTCTCCCTCAAGAGGAAACCCACAAGGGGAGATACATGAGCTAAGCTCTAATGTCTAGTTCTAATCTTAGCTAACCCTAAAAACTGAGAGGAGCACGGAATATATAGTCCAGGGGCGAAGGGGTATGGGCCTCGGAGGTTACATGGGCTTTTTAGCCCAATTCGTAGCGAAACTAGGCCTACCGGACAGTCCGGTGGTAAGGACCGGAGAGTCCGGTGAGGACAGATGCAATTTCGGGTGCCACCTGACTGTCCGCTGTGGGGACCGGACTGTCCGGTAGTGCAATTTCGGTGAGACCGGACTGTCCGCTGTGAGGACCGGACTGTCCGGTAGTGCAATTTCTGCATGCTTCCTTTTCTTCATCTTGATGCTTCCGGTCAGCTCTTGGGTCTTGGGGTTCTTCTCCTTGGCCTCCGGGAAGCTTCCTAGCTTCTTGGTGGCGATTGCCCTCGTACCTAATGATGAACAATGTTCCATGGTGAGGTAGCAACCACGTCCAATGGATATTCATGTAAATCTCGAAGAGGAGCGGGTTCACCTTAAGTCCAATGGCGTATGCTTGAGGTCTCATCGTATGGACACTTGGGGCTTGGGGAGTAGTCGTCGTGTACATGGGGATGATCGTGGGATGCTCCGCATCAGGTCTTGAATCCACTTGGGGGATCTTCTCCATAGAGGTCGTGAACTCTGATGGAGAAGGGATCAAGTGGACACTATTGGAATCAGGAACTTTGACGTCAGCCGGTTCTTTGCCGTCAGCTAGCTGATGGCAAAGAGGGTCGTTGCCATCAGCTTGAAGAAAACTGATGGCAAAGATGGGGCTGACGGCAAGGCACGGTGGGCCGCTTGCGAGAGGCAGCTAACAGCCACTTTCTTTGCCGTGAGCTAGCTGATGGCAAAGAAACGTTGCCGTCCGCTAGCAGACGGCAAAGAAAGTGGCCAAACTAACGTCCGTTAGCTAGGCCCTTTGCCGTCTGCTAGCGGACGGCAAAGAGCTGTGCCCTATTTAACAAAACACCCTCACCCTACCCCTCTCTCTCCCTCCCCTCATCCCAACCCCGCGCTGCCGCCCCACCTCGGCTGCCCTGCCTCGCCACGCAGCCCCGGGCCGCCTCGCCGCTCCGGCCCGCCTCACCGCCCCGTCCGCGCCACCTCGCCGCCCCGGCCGCCCCGCCCCGTCCGCGCTGGCCCGGGCCTCCTCGTCGCCCCGGCCGCCCCGCCAGGCCGCGCCAGCCTCGCCCCGGCCGCCCCACCAGCCCGCCCACCCGGTCGCGCCGCCTCGCCGCCCCGGCCGCTCCGCCCCGCCGCGCAGCCTCGCCGCCCCGGTCGCTCCAATGCGAGACCTTTTCTTTTTTTTTCTTTTTTTGGATTTAGTTTAATTAGGTTTAGTATAATTTAGTTTAGGTTTTGTTTAGTTTAGTTAGTTTAGTTTAGGTTTAGTTTAGTTTAGTTTAGGTTAAGTTCCTGGTTTAGTTTAGTTTTAGTTTAGTTAGTTTAGTTTAGATTTAGTTTAGTTAGTTTAGTTTAGGTTTAGTTTAGTTTAGTTTAGGTTAAGTTTCTGGTTTATTTTGAACATGTGAAATTTGTTGTTATTTTTTTAGTTCAAGCATTTATTCCCGTATCGACGTCGACGATGCCTATCCCGCATCCTCGTCGTCGACTCAGCGGAGTAGGCCTGCTTGATCAGCGGGGCCATGTCCGAGACTGGGCTCCACCGGGCTGGTACTGGGAGGTTCTACCTTCCGGGGGGCAGCTTGGTGAGGAGCCAGCCCGTCGTTGACCCGAACCTTGTTTGGTGGCGGTCGCGTGGGCCAGTGACGGTGCCGAGGCTTTCGGACACCGCAGAGGTGGTACATCACCGTGTCAGTGAGGAGGACGAGCACGTCCGTCGCTGCATGGTTGCGTTGGAGGGCAGGTTCGACAATACATGGCAGGTTCTTCAGGGATCTCACTGGAGCTATGATCCTGTGATGGTTCCTTCTCTTTGGGTGTCCACCGCCCGCGCCGATGCCCGTCGTTCACTATGGTTCTAGCTGTATTAGCGATGCTATATGTATGATACTATTCGAGATGTATTAGTGATAATATTTGACGATGTACGGGCACAAGAGATGATGTAGTTTTGCTTATTGAATGCATGCTAATTTAGTTTACCCGGGGACGAGCGGGTTAGGGGGTTTCTCGCTGTCGATGGTACCCTAAATAGCAAGTATCGTTAGTGCAGGATACATTTGGCCGTCGATGTCGAATACTACATCCACGTCCCACAAGTGACACACGGGTCCTGCGTCCCGCAGCAACAATTCTCGGCGTCGATGGCGGTCGAACACCATCGTGAATTTGTCTGGCAGCCTCTGAGATGACGATTGAAAGCTAAGTGTTGAAACTTGAAACACCCAAACTGACTCAACTCGGTTTGGTTGTTTGAACTTTAAAAAACTTGGCTTTAATCCTCATTGCAAAGGCTGCTAGACAAATTTGCCAAGGTGTTTGACCGTCATCGGCCACCAGAACTATTGTTGCGGGACGCCGGGCGCCGACGTCACTTGTGGGACATGGATCTAGTGTTCAACGCCGAGCGCCTCATGTATCTTGCATCGATGATACTTGCTATTTAGGGTTCTATCGACGCCGAGGAACCCCTAACCCGCTCGTCCTATTGTAAATATTTAGTTAGGTTGACGGAAAAAATAATATTGCTATGAAACTCATCTTTCGATTTAAATGTGCAGTTTTTTCGTCGCTACGAGGGTCTAGTGTTCGACAAGCTCCGCCCCTGCGTTCATGGGTTAGCACAAATGACATCTCCTCCCCCCCTGATTTGCTCTGTTCCGGTCTTCGTGCCAATGAAACTTGCTAGCTATAGGTGTCTTCAATCATCAGTATGCGTGACCACTATGCGTCTCCCGTTCGAAAGGGTTACATCTATAAATATGCATGCATTTGCATATTTATAACCGTGATTCATTTGAATTATCCAACGCTATCCTTGGACAGCCCGAGTATGTGTAGATTGGGTTCGTTTTCCCATATGCTATGCTCCGGATCCGATGCAGAATTTTGTCAGTGCCTCCCTGCTGTTCTCCGGGTACACATCCTCTCTGCTTATTGCCGAGACGTGTATCAGGAGAACAGCGGGGAGGTGCTGCCAAAATTTTGCGTCAGATCCGGAGCAGAGCATGGGAAAACGAACCCAATCTACACATACTCGGGTGGGATTAGGACCTATCTTTACCTATTAGCGTCTAGGTTGGATGGACGTAATAAAAGTGACAAACTCCATTAACTGATGAATATATACATGTTGATTAATTTATATATATATATTTCTTATGTGTCCAGTAACTAGGCAAGATGAGTGATCGTGCGTGGATGTACACCAGTCACACTAGTCAGAAAAACATGACAACTGAATGGTTAACAAAAACCAAGGGGTTTCTGAGAACCGCATTTGCAAATGGCTAGAGGACAACCTGGTGCCCCTGTGCAGGGTGCAACAATTGGCACAAGAGGACAGAGGATGAAATGGGTAAACACTTGCAGAAGAGGGGTTTTACGCTAGATTATACGGTGTGGACATTTCATGGCGAGTCTGGCCAACGCGCCAGAGCTGAGGCACTTCATCGTCGCACCGACGAGCATGGTACCGGGATGCAAGACATGGTGCAAGACTTTGATGATGCTCGGGACTCAGACGATGAGATGGAGGAATCTGCAAAGGCCTTCAATGAAATGTTGGAGTCTTCAAAACGTCTTCTCTATGAGCACACTGAGCTTTGTTAGCTGGATGCCATCTCACAAATAATGGCTCTGAGTGCTCAATTCAACTTGGGCAGAGAATGCTATGACGCGATGATGACATTATTTGGACGTTTTCTACCCAAAGGCCACATACTACCTGCAAACCTGTACCAGTCAGACAAAATCCTCTGTGCTCTTAAGATGCCCTATGAGAAGATACATGCTTGTGAGAATGGATGTGCCTTATTTAGGCTTCAGTATGCTGACTTGAACTATTGTCCCATTTGCAAGTCATCCAGGTATGTTGTGGTAGACAACGGTATGGGTGAGAAGACGTAGACAAAAATCCCCGTTAATGTTCTTCGGTATATGCCAATCGTACCAAGACGTCAACGTCTTTTCATGGTCGAAGAGACGACAAGACAGATGACATGGTACAAAACAGGCAAAAGAACCCAACTAGATGCAGATGGGAAGCTGATGATGGTACACACATCAGACGGTGAAGCATGGAAGCACTTCGATGCATAACATGACGACAAAGCGGCAGATCCGAGGCATCCTCGAGTCGCCATCAACACGGATGGGTTCAATGTGTTTGGTATGACAGCAACCCAATACAGTTGTTGGCCCGTATTTGTCATTCCACTCAATCTCCCCCCGGACAGATTATGCAAATAAAGAACATTTTCCTGACGTTGATAATTCCAGGGCCGAGCTATCCGGGGAAGAATATGAATGTGTACATGCAGCCGCTGAAGGACGAATTGCAAGAAGCCTGGGATAATGGGTTCAAGACATACGACACCTTTAGCAAACAGAACTTCATAATGCGTGTGTGGTACATGTACTCGACGCATGACTTGCCGGCGTATGCTCTATTCGTTGGCTGGTGTGTGCATGGAAGGTTCCCCTGCCCCACATGCAAGGGAGCTCTTCAGTTTCATTGGCTTGAGGTCGGTCGCAAGTTTTCTTGCTTCGACATGCATAGACTGTTCCTGCATCCTCGCGATAAGTTCAGGAAAGACAAGCAGAACTTCATCAAAGGTAGAGTTGTGAAAGACTCTGCACCACCTCCATTGATAGGCCAAGAGATCCTGGATCAGTTAAACGCTCTCGAGCCAGATCCAAAGCGTCCAGGGTATTTCAAGGGTTATAATTCGCAACACGCCTGGAATCACAAGACATGCTTGTGGGATCTGCCTTACTTCAAAGACCTCCTTTGCCCACACAACATCGACGTGATGCACACTGAGAAGAATATCGCCGAGGCACTTTTTGGTACATTGTTTGGCATAGATGGGAAATCAAAGGATAATCCTAAGGCAAGAGGTGATCAGGAGGCGCTATGTCATAGACTGTTACAAAACATGCAACCACCAAAAGGAAAGAAGAACTGGACAAAGCCAAAGGCATGGTTCAATCTTGGAAGGCCAGCTATGAGGGAAATTATCTTGTGGGTGAAAATGCAGTTGATGTTCCCCGATGGGTGTGTAGCGAATCTAAAGAGGGGAGCGAGTCTTGAAAAATTGAAGATATTTGGTCTCAAGAGTCATGATTGGCACATATGGATTGAGCAGGTAATGCCGGTGATGTTACGTGGATTCCCTGAGGACGAATGGCTAGTACTGGCAGAGTTGAGCTATTTCTTCCGTGTTCTTTGTGCTAAATAACTATCGCCTTACCTGGTAGAAGAAATGGAAGAGTTGGCGCCGGAGTTGATCTGCAAGTTAGAGAAGATATTTCCGCCGGGCTTCTTTAATCCAATGCATCACTTGATTTTGCATCTCCCAACCGAGGAAAGATTAGGGGGGGGGGGGCTGTGCAGAATCATTGGTGCTACGCAACTGAGAGGATGCAGAAGACGCTTCGAGCAAAATGTAAAAATAAACATAGAATTGAAGCATCGATGGCTGAGGCATTCATTACTGAGGAGGCGACAAACTTCATGACAGCACACTACGAAGCCAAAAATCGTTATTTGCATAATCCGAAGCCTCGGTACAATGCCGGCGACCCTAAAAAGGGTCGATCCAACCTCAGCCTATTCAAAGGGGATCTCGCACCAACTGGTGCTTCTAATTCCTTAACGTTGGATTTCGAAGAATGGCAGACCATTTCGTTGTATATCTTCAACAGCCTAACAAAAGTGCGGCCGTACATCGAGTAAGTTCTCGGTACATTGTTTCGCAACTTCTAATTCCTTTGAACTGCTCTTATTCCCGGATAAATTTGATACAGTCGATACATCGCCAAATTCTCGTATGGAGCGGTGATCCAAAAGGATTCCGTCGAAGAGTATGAGCTTCTGGCAAAGCATGGAGGCGGCTATCCCGGTTTCATCTCTTGGTTCAAACAAACGGTAATTTCCGTTAGACCATTTCATTTCTTCGTCTAATTTGTGGCTAATGCAACAATCCCTTTCATATTAAACTTGTAGGCTAATTCAGAGCTTATGGACGCCGAATTGAGACAAGTCGCTAATGGTTTTGACTATAAGGTCCGTTCATTTGACAAATACGGCATCAACGGGTATTGCTTTCGTACCTATGGCAAAGAGCTATCTATGGCCGACCGAAAGTCTACAAATTGTTGTGTCTCTGCTATCGGCGAAGGAGATACCGAGTATTATGGAAGAGTTGAAGCAATTTCTGAACTTCAATTCAATGGTGCAAACCCACCAAACGTCGTAGTCTTCAAATGCTATTGGTTCCAGCTGAAGGAGTCTAGAAGGACTCATGAACATCTAGGGCTAGTGGAAATCAATCAAAGTACCCATTTGGATGTTCCCGATGTCTATATTATGGCTCAACAGGCAACCCCAGTTTTGTATCTACTGTGGGCCTGTCAAAGTGATCCTAATCTCAAAGGTTGGGATGTCGTTTATGAAGTGCCGCCACGTGTTAGACCACCTCCCCCCAATGAAGATGATTATGAACCTCACATTAACCCAGACACATATGATGGAGAATTCTTCCAAGAAACACGTCTTTCCAAAAAACGTTTCAAGAACCGCTCTACTTCACCCCAGAACATTGAAATAGACAGCGACAGTGAACCCGACTTCACCCCTCAGCCGGAACAAGAAGAGCCTGAACTAGAAGAGGTTACTGCTGTGGATGACCTGTCAATGCTTGACAGATTACGTAGAGGTGGCCTTCCACATGATGATGCATTTATTAATGATGACGATGAGCATGTCATTACTGATAGTGATGATGATGATGAATTTATTGATCCCGAAGCATTTATTGAACCAGATTATTACTAGGTATTAATTTTTTTATGTTCTACTTGATTTATATAGTTACTTGTATGATTGTATGATTTATATAGTTACTTGTATAATTTTCTTACTTTGTATGATTGTTTGTTATACATAGTGCCATGGTCTTGATATCCGTCCTAGACGTTCCTCGCCCGCTTTATGATTCAGATGTGGTAAATCCTATTTTATAACTATTTGTTGCATTTCACATTTATGACAATTACGGCCATCAAGTTGACATAGAGATTTTTTAATCTAGGAGGTATGTGAACCAGAATTTGCAACCGACCCTCTTGTCAAGAAGTTATATTTACTTGAAAAAGAAAATGAGTATTTGAAAGAAAAAATTAAAAGAATTGAAGAAGAGAAGATGAAATTGGAGTTGTATGTTGCCGATGTGGTCGATGATCACAAGATGAAGATGAATGCAATGCGCTTGAAGATGGATGCAATGCGCTTGAAGATTAAGAAGATTAGAAAATATGCCATTGATAATGAGGCTTGGTATCATTATGTCGTTGGAACAATTGTTACCTTAGTTGCGATCTTCATCGCATTTGTTGTGATGAGGGTAAGTTTTCTCTAGTGTACTTAGCTTACTTTCCTCCTAAATGGCATAACTACCTAAGTTAGACAAAAAATGAGCTATACTTAGCTTTCTTTCCTCAAAAATGTCATGATAATCTTTGTTACCTCCAAAATGATATAGACTTACCTTACTTTCCTTGAAAATGACATAATAACCTTAGTAAGCTCCAAAATGACCTATTTACCTAGCTTAGCTCTAAAATGACCTACACTTAGCATTTTTACCTATCTTAGCAATAAAATGGCATTTTTACCTACCTTAGTTAGAAGAAGAAGAAGATAAAAAAGAGGAGAGGAGAAAAAGAAATAGAAGAAAAAAATCTTCTTCTTCTTCTTCCTTTTCTTCCTTTTCTTCCCGTTCTTCTTCTTCTACTTTTTCTAGCTAGTCTTCTTCTTCTTCTAACTTGCTTCTTTCCCAATTTGCAGATTTACTTTAGATGAGGAAGCTTGCGTTGATGGAGTCTACTCTTCTCTTTATGCTTCCTTCTTGTTTTGATTTTGTAGGATGAACAATGTCAAACTTCCTACCTATATATGTATGGATGAAACCATTGTATGCTTGTTGTTGGATATGTTGGCTATGTATATGTGTTGGATGAAACCATTTGCTATGTATATGTGTTGGATGATCATATCCATATGGCAGGGATATGATTTGGTATGTATATGTGTTGGCATGCTTGTCGAAAGTATTTTCATATGTGTGTATATATATATGTGAAATTCTGTCAAATTGAATGAATTCAAGAAAAAAAGGAGCTATATAGACTCTTTGCCGTCTGCTGGCGGACGGCAAAGAGCTTTGCCATCAGCTAGTGGACGGCAAACATGCCACGTGTCAGCTACCTGTGCAACCTAGGGCAGTAGGCTGGCTATTTGGATGCTTTGCCGTCTGCCAGCAGACGCCAAAGAACGTTGACTATTTGACGTCAGCCAGCTGACGGCAAAGCTACCAAATAGGCCATCCCCCAGGTGCTGCCACGTGGCACCCTATGTCGTCCGCTGGCGGATGGCAAAGATTCAATGCTATTTGCCGTCCGCTGGCAGACGGCAAATATGCAAAAGTCTTTGCCGTCCACTGGCAGACGAAAAAGCACGCCGTTAACCCCTTAACGGACCTAAGCTGACCCGTGTGCCATCCAGGCTCTTTGCCGTCGGCTGGCGGACGAAAAAGACCTTTGAATATTTGTCGTCAGCCAGCATACGACAAAGAAGCCTTTGCCATAGCCTGTTCAGCCGGACGTGTTGCCGTCTGCTGGCTGACGGCAAAGGTCTTTGCCGTCCGCCATGCTTGCCTTTGCCGTCAGCCATGGCTAACGGCAAAGTTCCTGATTACTGTAGTGGGAGAGCAAAGCTCTATCTCAAATGAGCTACTACTTTGCTAACCCTAAAACGTAGGTACAAGAAGAGTATTTATAGTCTAGGGGGCAAAAGGGTACATGGGCCTCGGCCCGAGTCACCGCGCGCAGGCAAGGCCGGAAGTTTCAGACGGGGTCAGAAGTTCCGGACGGGGCCGAAAGTTTCGGGCACCGGGTTCCGGGCCAAGGTCCGGGGAGGATCCGACCTAACCAGAGAGTTGGCACGATTGTTGTTGGGCTGGCGTCCGGGGGTTGGAAGGTCCAGGCAGGGTGGAGGTTCAGGGGGCCAGAAGGTCCGGGCCAGGTTCCAGGCTGGTTCCGGGCTAACCAGAGAGTTGGCACACCCGGGCTCATCTGGGTCATCGGAAGCCGGAAGTTCCGGGGCGGCCAGAGGTTAAAGGGGCCGGAGGTTCCGGGCTCTGGCCGGACATTTCGGGCTGAACAGAGAGTTGACGCTTGTTCCTTCTTCCTCAGCTCTCGGCTCTGTGGCTTGTGTGTTGTACCTAATTACACATAGTGTTTCTGACTTAGGCAGCAGCCATGTCTCACTCGAATGTAAGGGAAACTCAAGTAGGAGAGATGTCACCTCGAATTGAATAGCACGTACTCGAGCTCTTGTCATGGGTCCACTTGCAGCTTGGGTAGTTGAGGTAGTGTCCATGGGGATGACCGTGGGATGCTCTGCATCATCTCCCCCCCCCCCCTTGGGAAGGATCCGACCTTGGATCAAAAGCCTCATCACCATGGTAGGGAGAGAGATCTTTGACGTCAAAGATGTAGCTAACGGAGTACTTGTAACGTGGGATGTCGATCTTGTAGGCATCGTTGTTGTAGCGTTCAAGCACCTTGAAGGGTCCATCGGCTCTCGGTAGAAGCTTGGACTTGTGTTCGTTGGGGAAGCGGTCCTTGCGGAGGTATAGCCATAGTAGGTCTCCAATGTTGAATATCATGGGGTGCTTGTTGAAGTTGATCTAGGTCGCGATGCGTTGTACTTGGCGCTCGATGGTGTGCCTTGTATCTTCATGCATCTTCTTGAGGTAGCTTGCTCGGGCGCTTGCGTCCATAGTGACTCGCTCTTGTAGTGGTAGTGGTAGAATTGTCCAATGGGGACAATGGGTTGAAGCCATAGACGACCTCAAAGGGGGACTTGCTAGTAGTAGAGTGTCTTGCACGGTTGTAGGCGTACTCGGCGGTGGGTAGGCACTCTTCCCACTCCTTGATGTTCTTTTTGATCAACACGCGTAGGAGGGTAGATAGCGTCCGGTTCGTGACCTCAGTTTGGCCGTCGGTTTGCGGATGGTATGCTGAAGAGAACAAAAGCTTGATTCCGAGCTTGGCGCATAAGGTATTCCAAAAGTAGCTTAGAAACTTGACGTCACGGTCCGAGACAATCGTCTTTGGCACTCCGTGTAATTGCAAGATTTCCCTACAAAAAAGATTTGCAACATGTGAAGCATCATCTATCTTGTTGCATGGGATGAAATGAGCCATCTTAGAGAATCGGTCCACAACAACCAACACGGAATCTTTGCCGTTTCTATTTCTAGGTAAATCAAGCACAAAGTCCGTACTAATATCTTCTCTTTGGTGATACAGAATTGGAAGTGGCATATAGAGACCATGGGATTGAGCTTTGGACTTAGCTTTGTGACATGTAGAGCATCAGTTGGTGTAGTGTGAGACATCGCGGAACATCTTGGGACAAAAGTAGTTCTTGGAGAGTGTGGCAAATGTTTTGTCGCGTCTGAAGTGTCCCATAAGTCCTCCTCCATGAGATTCTTGCAAAAGTAACAAACAAAGAGAAGACTCGGTGATACATAGTGTGTTAGTCTCATAAGATAATCATCTTTGATGTGATAGCGTTCCCAAGGCGTATGCGTCAAACATTTGGCATAAGGAATAGCAAAAGTAGGACCATGTGCATATAAGTCTTTTATGTGCTCAAAACCAATGACATTCAATTCAAGTTGGGTAACAAGCATGCATCTACGGGAAAGTGCATCTGCCACAACGTTTTTCTTACCTTTGATGTACTTGATGACACAAGGAAATGACTCAATGAATTCACTCCACTTAGCATGACGCTTGTTTAACTTAGTTTGACCCTTAAGATACTTAAGTGTTTCATGATCCGTGTGAAGAATGAACTCATGAGGGCGGAGATAATGCTCCCAAACATGCAAGACTCTCACTAAAGCATATAACTCCTTGTCATAGATGGGGTAATTGAGTTGCATTCCGGAAAGTTTTTAACTAAAGTAAGCTATGGGGCGCTTCTCTTGCATCAACACACCTCCTAGGCCATAACCGCTAGCATCGCAATGTATTTCAAATGGTTTATCAAAGTTGGGTAATGCAAGCAAAGGGGCATGTGTAAGAAAATTCTTAAGCTCATTGAATGCGGTATCTTGGGATGGTCCCAAACAAATGGTGCATTTTTCTTACTCAAAACATGTAAAGGTAAAGCAATTGTACTAAAATCCTTCACAAATCTACGATAGAAACCGGCTAAACCAAGAAAACTACGCACTTGTTGCAAGTTGGTTGGTTGAGGCCAAGTTTTAATAGCATTGATCTTAGATTCATCTACATGAACACCCGTAGAAGACACAACGAAACCCAAGAAAATGAGCTTCTTAACACCAAAAAGGCATTTATCCATATTAGCACAAAGGCGCTCTTTTCTAAGAGTTTGCAAAATGGTTCTAAGACGGGTGACATGATCTTTGAGAGATTTGCTAAAACCAAGAATATCATCAGAATAGACCACAACAAATACGCCAATGTAGGGGCGAAGAAAGTACCAAGTGCTTCGGATAAACCCATTGGCATAACAAGCCATTCATATAAGCCAAATTTGGTCTTAAATGCGGTTTTCCATTCATCACCTTCTTGGATGTGTATTTGATAGTAGCCACTTTTAAGATCAATTTTAGAGAAAAATGTGGCTCCACTAAGTTCGTATAGCAAGTCATCAAGTCAAGGAATAGGATATCTATAGCGGACGGTGATAGCATTGATAGGAAGACAATCGAAACACATGCGATATGTACCATGTTTCTTGGTACAAGGATTACCGGTACGGCACATGGGCTCAAGCTTTCTCGTACATGGCCGTTGTCGATGAGTTGTTGAACTTGCCATTGGATCTCCTTGGTTTCCTCGGGGTTGACGTGGTATGGAGCCTTGTTAGGAAGAGGTGCTCCGGGGATGAGGTCGATGCGGTGTTCGATGCCTCGAAGAGGACCCGGAGGTAGTTCGTCGGGGAAAACATCTTGGAATTCCTGCAATAGAGAAGATAACACTAGAGGTCGATTGTGAGAGGTGTTAGTTTTTGTTGCCTCGTCCTTGCACAAAAGGACATAGTGCATAACACTTGATGGGTTCTCACACACTTCTCTCATCTCACTTTTGGTTGCAAATAGTACTAAGGTTTTCTTGTCGCTCATCGTGGAGGCACTCGTTTTTGGCTTGTGGCTCTCACTCCCCTTTGGGTGGCTCACTCTCTCACTATTCTCTCCATGATGTGTGGTTGCTTGCTTGTCGGTGATCACTTGGCTTGGAGACATAGGTCGTAGTACGTACTCCTTTCCCTTCATCTTGAAGCTATAGTGATTGGTTCGCCCATTGTGGATGACGCCACGGTCAAATTGCCATGGTCGTCCAAGTAGATGTGGCAAACGGACATCGGAACGACATCACATTCCAATGTATCTTCATATGCTCCTATCTTGAAGGAAACTTGCACCATGTGCTCCACTTTAATAGTGTCAGAGTCACTTAACCATTGGACCTTGTATGGGCGAGGGTGTTTCATCTTGACCAATTGGAGCTTGGATCATAGTTCTTCACTTGCCAAGTTATGGCAACTTCCTCCGTCGATGATGACCTTCACGGATCTTCCATTGATGCCCGCCTTGGTGTGGAAGATACGGCATCTTTGGTCTTCGTCTTGTTGTTGTTGAAGTGTCAAGACTTTGGAGACAAGGAGAGCGGGGCTCGAATCTTTGTCACAAAAGACTTGATCATCTTCATCTTCGTTCACTTGCCAGTGCATAGCCACATTCTCAAGGGCTTCCATTTCACCTTCACTCATGGAGTCGTATGTACCGTCATCGTTGAAGACCACGGTGCACTTGTTGGTACACTCGACGGACTTGTGGCCTCGGCCGCTGCATGTGAAGCATTTGATGGAACTTGTCTTGATGGTCTCATCCGGTGGAGTTGTAGATAATGAAGCTCTTTGCTTGAAGTTGCTTGTAGTAGGAGGACGACTTGATGTTGTCGAAGTTTTCTTGTAACTTGACTTGTCGCCGTTGCTTGGTGAAGCTTTCGTCATTGAAGAAGGTGTCGAAGTCGTTGAAGCTTGTCTGTTGGAGAAAGCCATAGGACTTGGAAGAGAACTTGGCATACTTGAAGTCATCTTGCACTTGTCACTCCGCCTTGGTGGCTTGGTGCACTAGCTTGATGAGGTTGGAGTAAGGTTGGAAGTCGACGATCTTCTTGATAGGGTGATTGAGTCAATTCAGGAAACGTGCTATAGTTTTCTCATCATCTTCCGTGACATTAGCTCGTATCATGGCGATCTCCATTTCTTTGTAGTACTCTTCAACGCTCTTTGTGCCTTGCTTGAGGAGTTTTAACTTCTTGAACAGGTCGTGGTTGTAGTAGGTTGGCACAAAACGTGCTCTCATGACATCCTTGATTGGCGCCCATGTAGTGATGGGTGGTTCACCTCTTGCTTCGCGGCGCTCAATGACTTGCTCCCACCAAATGAGGACATAGTCTTGGAACTCAAGGGATGTCATGGCGATCTTCTTCTCTTCCTCATAGTTATGCAAATGAAAGATCTTGTCGACCTTCAATGCCCATGAAAGGTACTCTTGGGGATCATTGCTTCCGAAAAACTTGGGCATGGTGAACATGAGTTTGCCGTAGCGTTGCTCTTCATTGTGATGGGGTCGAGGGTGATGGCGCCCTTGACGTGGAGGGTTGTCAACTTCAAGTTGCTCTTGGTATAGAGGATTCCCATTGTCTTCTTGCTCTTGGTGAAGTTGTGGGTCTTGATTAGCTTGTTGTTCATGTCTAGCTTGAGGAGGAGCTTGTGGAACTTGTCGGTGCAAACATGCTTGATGTATGCGTTCTTGTACTTTCTCGTGAAGTGCTTCTTCTTCTCCTTGGACATGTCGGTTGCGGTCGGCAATGGTACGATTGGTATTGAGTAGAGCACATTGCGCCTCAAGAGCTTGTGCTTCACGCCATTGTTGTTGTTGTTGACATTGTGCCTTGACATCTTGTTTGTCTTATTGTTGGCGCGCTCGCTCTTCCTCTTGCTCTCATTGGCGTAGGCGTTCTTTCTATTCCACTTGTTGGTGTTGGCGTTGCCTTTCTTGTGCTTGCGCAAATGTAGCTTGATTTTGACGGTATCGATGTTCTTGCGCTAAAAGTTGCTCTTGATGATCGATGTCGTGTAGAGGATTGCGGTTTGCATGACGGTCTAGGCGCACGGCTCGTCGAAGAGTGTTGGATGTCGGTGTACTTCTGCCTAAGATGGTGTCGTCGGAGTGTTGACTCGAGCGGCTTCGTCTTGAATAGGACAAAGTGGTAGAAGAGCGGTTGACCAACAAGGCATAGATCTCGTCCCTTCTTGCATTGTTCTCTTGTTTTTGTTCGTCGAGCTTGTTGTCGAAGTAGTCTCTTGTACGTTGCTCGGAGAGTCACATGTCGGTAGCAAGATTGTCGATGCGGTCACTAATTGCTTGTTGTTCTTGATGCAATGATCTTTGTGCACCGAAGAGGTGGTTCTTGATGTAGGTGTTCGGGTCCTTGTCTTGCTCGATGAAGAGTGGGTTGGTAGAAGTAGTTGGCCTATCCATCATTCCAAGTAAATGTGTGAGTGGAAGAAGGGAAGAACAATACCAAATGTACCTTGACCGATGTTGAGAATGGATCAAAGATCAATCAATGATGTAACAAGGAAATATCACAATTGGTACTGTATCTCATCGATTTCTCACACCTACACAAAGAAAGCTTATTGTCGATCTCGGTTAGGACGGTGGCACAAAATTTATGTAATTATTAGTGAGACTCAATAATGTTGGAAAAGATTCGCAAATTTGCAAATGCGACAAGTAGACCAATAGCAAGATATGTTACACGGAAACACACACATGAATAGATAGATGGGCGTGCAACCATGGAATGAGCCAAAATGTGGAATCCATGAAAATTCTCTTGTTGCACAACGCAAGAGAGACGCTAACACGATTGCTCAATAGGCGGATACGAGACTTGTGCACAACCTACTAAGCAAAGTGCAATGACTTCTATCCCAAGTATGCTATATGTATGGTGTTCCAATGATATGATCCAAGATGATCGAGTATGAAAATCTTAATGTAGTATGATGCTATGGTTCTTGCTTAAAAGCTCTTTGCTTATGTTTTCCTTTTGCTTAAAAGCTTGGTTGGCTTTTTCTCTTTTGAGCTCTTTCTTTCACCTCGAATGCGAAACTTCGCAAACCAAGATAGCAATTGTCTATATGCTATGACAACCTTGTGACACAAGAGATGATATCAAGATATGGATACCAAGATGATATGATATATGCAACGAGATGATTATCACGAATGTGCACAAGTAACGTTGCCGGCACTACTCAAAGGCTAGTCTCGATGGGTAAGTGATGCAAAAGGAAGGCTATGGAGTTATCAGTGTAATAGCAAGGAGTAGACCAAGATGTCGTCAAAGTTACCATCCTTGCTTACATTGGATAGTGTGAAAGGTGATGTGATCGATGTCAATGTCGTAGTGCATGGTCTTCAGTACGTTGGCGAAGATGCCGCTGCACCGTAGTCAAAGTTGGCAAAGTAGCGGAAGCAGTCGAGGATGCGCAGACTTCCTATCTAGGCCGGGCATTCCAGGGAAGACGGAAGGTCCAGGTGTTGGTGTCAAAACCGGCAGATCTCGGGTAGGGGGTCCCGAACTGTGCATCTGAGGTTGATGGTAACAGGAGACGGGGGACACAATGTTTACCCCGGTTCGGGCCCTCTCTATGGAGGTAATACACTACTTCCTGTTTGATTGATCTTGATGAATATGAGTATTACAAGAGTTGATCTACCTCGAGATCGTAATGGCTAAAACCCTAAAAGTCTAGCCCGTATGACTATGATTATGATTATGATTATCCCTACGGACCAAGCCCTTCGGTTTATATAGACACCGGAGGGGACTAGGGTTATACAATGTCGGTTACAGAGAAAGGAATCTTCATATCCAGATGCCAAGCTTGCCTTCCACGCCAAGGAGAGTCCCATCCAGACACAGGTGAGAGTCTTCGGTCTTGTATCTTCACAGCCCATTAGTCCGGCCCATGTCCAACAGGCCGGACGCCCGAGGACCCCTTAGTCCAGGACTCCCTCAGTAGCCCCCGAACCAGGCTTTCAATGACGATGTGTCTAGCACGCAGATTGTCTTCGGCATTGCAAGGCGGGTTCCTCCTCCGATGACCTCAAAGAGCTGTATTCGGCCTTCCAGTTAATGCCATTCCCATTGGCTTCTGTGCGTCCATAGCTTCAGCTTCCACGTGTCGAGCGAATACGAGAGGTCAGGGTATTTTTGCACATAACACCCCGGCCATGTAAGAAAAGCGTCTATTTAAAGGGATTGGATCTCAGATCCGTTCCACATCACGCGGAAAATCCTCAGAGCTTGCTAGGAGAGACCACTCCAACATGGCTAGCACTCCCAGTTCTTCCTCCTGTCCCCACGGCCCTGAAAAAGGCGATTGGGAGAGATGTTCCGTGTCCCACGGTCAGCTAGTGAAGCTGCAAACACAGGGATTTCTTCCACCTGCGGATCTAGTCCCCGTTCGAGCAGGATTGACTTCCTTCAACAGCGGGGCTCAGGCTGAGAATTTCCCCAATCCATCCAGGGGGAACGAGTGTGCTTCGTTCCCTACCTGCTAAGAGGCGTCGGGTTTCCAATCCATCCGTTCCTCCGAGGACTTCTAGAGTATTATGGCCTCCAACTTCACAATTTCACTCCTGCCTCCATCCCGCACATCGCGGGTTACGTCGCTCTTTGTGAGCTATTCCTGGGCTGTGAGGCCCATTTTGAATTATGGAGGAAACTATTTTGCCTCGTCCCCCGTAACCAAGAGGGATCAATATTCGAAGTGGGCGGAGCCGAGGTATGGTGCATCGCCGGGAGCGGATACCTGTCCGGCATGCCGAAGAAGGCGTCTGAAGGGTGGCCTTCTGAGTGGTTCTATATTGAGGCCGTCGCCCTTCCTGACCCAGTCCGAATGGGTGTGCCCGAATTTTCAAGCGCTCCGTTGAAGAAACGCCACAGCTGACGCCCTCGAAGCCTTGAGGAGGAAGACAACGCGGAAGTCCGTCAATTGCTGAGCAAGATAAAGGCGCTTGCCCAGTCCGGATTATCAATAGTCAAGGTAATGGCGACCTCCATAGTACAAGGGGTTCAGCCCCTCCAATACAGAGGGCTTCCCATGTGGCACTATAATGGGGAAGATGACACCTCCCGCTGCGGTCGGAAGGGTCTGGACACCCCCGCCGCTTTGGCCAAAATATTGGCCGAACTATTCAAAGGTGAGAAAGAGGAATTCACCCGTATCAAGCGCCAAGATGGATTTTCCATGTACAATCCTCCTAGCTGGGTGACTCCTAATCCTACTACTCTACTCAATCTACTCCCTGAGTCAATTTTAATGAACATTAATCCGTCCATTTGTAACAGGAATGGCGAAAGATCACCAAGGGGCTCCACAGCCCCGCCCCACAGCCAGAGGACCACAACCGGGACCTTGACCCCGGATTCGAAGAGGATCCGGACATATTCATGGAGCTCGAGAATGGGGTGTTCTACCAGGCGAGCTATGACAGCACAGAAGTTGCTATCACCGCCGACTACCCCGGTCTTCTCCCTGCCTCACACGTAAGTAATCAGGAGACATCTCCTCCGAAAGAGCTTCCTCATTCTGCTTCACCCACCGCACTATCTCGTCTTCCAAAGGGGAGGCGTCTGGCATGCCATGCTACATCAGAGGCAACTCCAAAGAGAGCGGTGCCCACGCTGGGAAAGCCTTCGAAGAGGAAGGCAAACGAAGACACGACCGAGCCTTCATCAAAGAGGTATGGCTTTGTAAACATGCTCCTTGGCAGTCACATCCAACTGTGACATTATCCGCTTGTGCCTTATCAGGAAAAGCGTTCGCCGGACTATGTCCGGGGGTCCTGCTGATCACACTCCCAACAGCCAGGTTCCAGACCCTGCCGTAAAGGCGGGGGCTGATACGGGAGTGACGCCGGATTGTCCTTTAGCAGAGGACTCGGATGATGTGTCCGTCACAAACTCAGAAGTGGAGAGCGCCATGAATCATCAGCGCCGGAGGGCCGTTCTACGCGACCCCGGCTTTAAAAAGGAGGCATTCAATGCCTTCAGCTCGGCTGATGCATACATCCGAGCTGCTCGAGACGGGCTTTCCAGAGCCACAGACCAGTATTTGAAAGATATACGGGTGAGTTTACATTGTCCAAATATGATAATTATATACCAGTAGCCCCTGATACTTGAAATAGTTGATACAACTGATTTAAGGATCATTGTATAACCAGGTGCTTATGGAGAAGAACAACCTGTTGTCTCAAGAACTGGAAAAGTGTCGGACCGAGCTAAATGCCGCTACCAATGAACTGGAAAAATCCAAGAAGGCATCGCCTGGTAATATTCCCCTCCATCGAGAGAATATAATTATATACCAGTAATGCTAATATTGTTTCATATCTCATGAGCGTCAGATAAACTGAAGGAGGCACTGGAAGTCGCGCAAGCGGGTGAACAAGAAGCCAAAAGGCAACGGGCCGCGGGTGAACGTGTACAGACACGGGTCAGGGAGGAGAAAAACAAACTCCAGGATACCAATACCTAGGTGGGCGAAGAACTAAAAGATGTCCGGGCCCAGCTGGCTAACTCCGTGAAGGAAAATAAGAGGCTGCGAGGCGGCATATTTAGTATGTGTTCAAACTTACCCTCGTGTAATTCAGCGAGGAAAGGAACTGACAGAGTTATGTCTGTAGGTATGCTGACTGGCCATCCCGAGGAGGAGATGTTCGGATCTTCGGGCGATCTGCTACAAGAGCTATCGCAAATGCACGAGCGAGCTCGGCAGGTGATGCGAAGTGTTGCCAAGGCCTTATGGCCATCCGCCTCCCCTCCAGGAAGTATGGAGGAGCTTGTGCAGCTATTCAAGGGAGCGCCGCGGCGTTTCTGATTATGGAAGATATCGGCCTACCAGGAAGGTGCGCAAGAGGCCTGGGCCATGGTGAAAACACGGTATACCAAGCTTGATCCAAATCATATGGCCCGGGTCGGACCTCTAGGGTCAGATGGGAAAGAAATTCCCGTTAATTTGGTATATGACCAAGTAGAAGTAGCCGCCAAATATTCCCAACAGGATTGTAAGTTAGACAGCATGTTGGACGGTATAGAGGAGGAAATTCTTGAGTCCAAGTGACCATGTACTTTCCTTGACATATTTGTCTCTAGCCGGATTGTAAAACGATTGTCATGGCAGACCTTTTCGCTTCAACCTCTGGACCCGAAGGTGCGGAGTGTTTCCGAATACCTGAGCGGCAAAATAGACCGGGGTATGCATGGAAACCAGGCATAGGGGTCATAGTTGCTTGAACAGACAAGTTGTATCCGGCTAGCTATGTTATATTACATTGTGATTGTAAGAAACATCTTCCAGAGAGAATAGTTCCGTTAAGGGTTCCTTCCCCTGGGTGTACATGCGTTAATGTGCATGTCCGAACTGTGATTGAAAAAATGATAGTATACGTAACATCTGGGGGTTCATAGTGGAATGAATGTAAAAACATCTTTAGTCCGCCGACCGAATATTCCCTTAAGAACGCTAGCTTTCGGCTTCACCCAGTCTGAGGTACACATCCGAATGACCCGGCAGTAACAATCGCAGAGGTGCTCCCTTTATGCCCTAGCCGAACTAACGGGAACGTAGGGCATAAGCACAGGAGCCAGGCAACCCAGCTTGGCCAAAAATTAAGTCATATCGATGCATATAATGGAGAAGAAAAGGTACATATGAGGAAAAAATGCATATGTGATGAGCTTGATGCTCGGAAAATAACAATAATAAGCTACTGTGCCAGAAGCCCCCAGGTATAATGGACGTACATATTTGAGGATGTGTACGTCATAGGTGCATGGTTTTAGCCGTACGAAAGCTTTAAGGCTAAAAAGAAGAAGAAGCGAAAAGAGAGGAAAAATAATGAAACGATAGGGAGAAGGAAACGAACAAAGAGTTCGGCGCTAGGCATAGAATCTTCGGAGTCTGGCCGCGTTCCAGGGGTTCGGCTCTAAGCGATTGTCTGATGCATCACGCAGGCGGTACGCTCCTCCAGTGAGAACTTCGTCAATGATGAAGGGACCCTCCCACTTGGGCTTGAGTTTGTCCTGCCGATCAAGCTCAGCCTCTCTCTCTTCGTACATGCGCACTCGAGGTGAGTCATGAATAATGTCGCAGGGTAACACAGCCTCTGCACCGTACACCATGAAGAAAGGTGTATATCCGGTAGTGCGATTGGGCGTGGTCCACAGCCCCCAGAGTATGGAGTCAAGCTCCTCTACCGAGTGCTTGTCTGATTCTTTCAAAGACCGCACTAGTCTGGGCTTAATGCCGCTCATGATAAGACCGTTTGCTCGTTTGACTTGACCATTTGTTTGCGGGTGATAGACGGAGGTGTAATCGAGCTTAATACCCAGATTAGCACACCAGGTTTTCACCTCATCGGCTATGAAAGGGGGGGGGGGGGGGGGGGGGGGGGGGGGGGGGGGGGGGGGGGGGGGGGGGGGGGGGGGGGGGGGGGGGGGGGGGGGGGGGGGGGGGGGGGGGGGGGGGGGGGGGGGGGGGGGGGGGGGGGGGGGGGGGGGGGGGGGGGGGGGGGGGGGGGGGGGGGGGGGGGGGGGGGGGGGGGGGGGGGGGGGGGGGGGGGGGGGGGGGGGGGGGGGGGGGGGGGGGGGGGGGGGGGGGGGGGGGGGGGGGGGGGGGGGGGGGGGGGGGGGGGGGGGGGGGGGGGGGGGGGGGGGGGGGGGGGGGGGGGGGGGGGGGGGGGGGGGGGGGGGGGGGGGGGGGGGGGGGGGGGGGGGGGGGGGGGGGGGGGGGGGGGGGGGGGGGGGGGGGGGGGGGGGGGGGGGGGGGGGGGGGGGGGGGGGGGGGGGGGGGGGGGGGGGGGGGGGGGGGGGGGGGGGGGGGGGGGGGGGGGGGGGGGGGGGGGGGGGGGGGGGGGGGGGGGGGGGGGGGGGGGGGGGGGGGGGGGGGGGGGGGGGGGGGGGGGGGGGGGGGGGGGGGGGGGGGGGGGGGGGGGGGGGGGGGGGGGGGGGGGGGGGGGGGGGGGGGGGGGGGGGGGGGGGGGGGGGGGGGGGGGGGGGGGGGGGGGGGGGGGGGGGGGGGGGGGGGGGGGGGGGGGGGGGGGGGGGGGGGGGGGGGGGGGGGGGGGGGGGGGGGGGGGGGGGGGGGGGGGGGGGGGGGGGGGGGGGGGGGGGGGGGGGGGGGGGGGGGGGGGGGGGGGGGGGGGGGGGGGGGGGGGGGGGGGGGGGGGGGGGGGGGGGGGGGGGGGGGGGGGGGGGGGGGGGGGGGGGGGGGGGGGGGGGGGGGGGGGGGGGGGGGGGGGGGGGGGGGGGGGGGGGGGGGGGGGGGGGGGGGGGGGGGGGGGGGGGGGGGGGGGGGGGGGGGGGGGGGGGGGGGGGGGGGGGGGGGGGGGGGGGGGGGGGGGGGGGGGGGGGGGGGGGGGGGGGGGGGGGGGGGGGGGGGGGGGGGGGGGGGGGGGGGGGGGGGGGGGGGGGGGGGGGGGGGGGGGGGGGGGGGGGGGGGGGGGGGGGGGGGGGGGGGGGGGGGGGGGGGGGGGGGGGGGGGGGGGGGGGGGGGGGGGGGGGGGGGGGGGGGGGGGGGGGGGGGGGGGGGGGGGGGGGGGGGGGGGGGGGGGGGGGGGGGGGGGGGGGGGGGGGGGGGGGGGGGGGGGGGGGGGGGGGGGGGGGGGGGGGGGGGGGGGGGGGGGGGGGGGGGGGGGGGGGGGGGGGGGGGGGGGGGGGGGGGGGGGGGGGGGGGGGGGGGGATATGTACGAAGGTTGTCAAATGTGAGACGTAGATCCTTTATCAATGACTCGATGTGCCTAGTTTTGATGACGACGTCATCCACATACGCTTCAACTGTCTTGCCGATCTGTTTCTCCAGGCATGTTTGAATCATGCGTTGGTAGGTGGCGCCAGCGTTTTTGAGCCCGAAAGGCATAGTGTTGAAGCAGAAAGGCCCATATGGGGTAATGAATGCCGTTGCGGCTTGATCAGACTCCTTCATCTTGATTTGATGGTATCCGGAGTATGCATCAAGGAAACACAGAGAGTCGTGTCCTACGGTTGCATCAATAATCTGATCGATGCGAGGGAGTGGGAAGGGATCCTTAGGGCAGGCCTTGTTGAGGTCTTTGAAATCGACGCATAGGCGCCAGGATTTATCCTTCTTTGGTACCATCACCAGGTTTGCTAGCCAGTCCGGGTGTTTTATTTCTCTGATGAATCCGGCCTCGAGTAACTTGGCTAGCTCCTCTCCCATAGCTTGTCGTTTGGGTTCGAAAAAATGCCGTAGTGTTTGCTTGACCGGTTTATATCCCTTCAATATATTGAGGCTATGTTCGGCCAACCTGCGTGGGATTCCTGGCATATCAGAAGGGTGCCAGGTGAATATGTCCCAGTTCTCACGCAGGAACTCTCGTAGCGCGGCGTCGACCGTTGGGTCAAGTTGTGCCCCGATGGATACTGTCTTCTTGGGGTCCGTCGGGTGGACTTGGAATTTGACTATTTCATCTGCAGGTTTAAAGGAGGTGGATTTGGGTCGCTTGTCCAGGATTACGTCATCCCTATCCACTGTGGAGCGCAGCGCGGTTAGCTCTTCGGCCGCGAGGATTTCAGATAATGCCTTGAGGGCCAGGGAAGCGGTTTTATTTTCGGCGCGGAGTGCTATGTCCGGATCACTGTCAAGAGTTGTGATACCGTTGGGCCCGGGCATCTTGAGCTTCATGTACCCGTAATGAGGTATAGCTTGGAAGCGTGTAAATGCATCTCACCCCAATAGGGCGTGATATCCGCTGTTGAAAGGAGCCACTTGGAAGGTTATCTCTTCGGACCGATAATTCTCCGGTGTGCCGAATACCACGTCGAGCATGATTTTTCCCGCGCAACGCGCCTCCCGACTGGGAATGATTCCCCGGAAGGTCATGCTACTTTGCTTGATGCGGCTCCTGTCTATTTCCATTTTATTGAGCGTATCCTCGTATTTGAGGTTTAATCCATTGCCGCCGTCCATGAGCACTTTGGTGAGCCAAAAAGCGTCCACAATTGGATTAAGGACCAAGGCGGCTGGTGCCCGAACTGTCCGGAATTTTGGTTCGTCACTGGCATTGAAATTTATGGCCGTGTCGTTCCAAGGGTTTATTGCTGCGACTTGGCAGACTTCGGCGAGGTCGCGGAAAGCCCTTTTACTCTGATTGTTTGAAGCGAAAGTCTCAAAGACTGTCAATACGCTGGGGTCGTCATTGTCCGGGGGGTGTTGCTCTGGGGTATTTTTGGTGAGGATATCCTCGCCACTCTTGGCCACTTACCGGAGTATCCAACATGCTCTAAGGCTGTGGGTTGGTATGTGATGTCTACTACACAACCTTCTTCTTGTAGACGTTGTTGGGCCTCCAAGTGGGGGGGGGGGGGGGGGGGGGGGGGGGGGGGGGGGGGGGGGGGGGGGGGGGGGGGGGGGGGGGGGGGGGGGGGGGGGGGGGGGGGGGGGGGGGGGGGGGGGGGGGGGGGGGGGGGGGGGGGGGGGGGGGGGGGGGGGGGGGGGGGGGGGGGGGGGGGGGGGGGGGGGGGGGGGGGGGGGGGGGGGGGGGGGGGGGGGGGGGGGGGGGGGGGGGGGGGGGGGGGGGGGGGGGGGGGGGGGGGGGGGGGGGGGGGGGGGGGGGGGGGGGGGGGGGGGGGGGGGGGGGGGGGGGGGGGGGGGGGGGGGGGGGGGGGGGGGGGGGGGGGGGGGGGGGGGGGGGGGGGGGGGGGGGGGGGGGGGGGGGGGGGGGGGGGGGGGGGGGGGGGGGGGGGGGGGGGGGGGGGGGGGGGGGGGGGGGGGGGGGGGGGGGGGGGGGGGGGGGGGGGGGGGGGGGGGGGGGGGGGGGGGGGGGGGGGGGGGGGGGGGGGGGGGGGGGGGGGGGGGGGGGGGGGGGGGGGGGGGGGGGGGGGGGGGGGGGGGGGGGGGGGGGGGGGGGGGGGGGGGGGGGGGGGGGGGGGGGGGGGGGGGGGGGGGGGGGGGGGGGGGGGGGGGGGGGGGGGGGGGGGGGGGGGGGGGGGGGGGGGGGGGGGGGGGGGGGGGGGGGGGGGGGGGGGGGGGGGGGGGGGGGGGGGGGGGGGGGGGGGGGGGGGGGGGGGGGGGGGGGGGGGGGGGGGGGGGGGGGGGGGGGGGGGGGGGGGGGGGGGGGGGGGGGGGGGGGGGGGGGGGGGGGGGGGGGGGGGGGGGGGGGGGGGGGGGGGGGGGGGGGGGGGGGGGGGGGGGGGGGGGGGGGGGGGGGGGGGGGGGGGGGGGGGGGGGGGGGGGGGGGGGGGGGGGGGGGGGGGGGGGGGGGGGGGGGGGGGGGGGGGGGGGGGGGGGGGGGGGGGGGGGGGGGGGGGGGGGGGGGGGGGGGGGGGGGGGGGGGGGGGGGGGGGGGGGGGGGGGGGGGGGGGGGGGGGGGGGGGGGGGGGGGGGGGGGGGGGGGGGGGGGGGGGGGGGGGGGGGGGGGGGGGGGGGGGGGGGGGGGGGGGGGGGGGGGGGGGGGGGGGGGGGGGGGGGGGGGGATGGAGGATGGTTGATGATGACGACGGCGACGGATTCCCCTCTCCGGAGCCCCGAGCGGACTCCAGATCAGCCCTCCCGAGAGAGTTTAGGGCTTGGCGGTGGCTCCATATCGTAAAACGTGATGAATCCTTCTCTCTGATTTTTTTTCTCCCCGAACACGAATATATGGAGTTGGAGTTGAGGTCGGTGGAGCACCAGGGGGCCCACGAGGCAGGGTGGCGCGCCCAGGGGGGCAGGCGCGCCCCCCACCCTCGTGGAAAGGGTGTGGGCCCCCTGGCCTTGATTCTTTCGCCAGTATTTTTTATTATTTCCAAAAATAATCTCCGTGGAGTTTCAGGTCATTCCGAGAACTTTTGTTTCTGCACATAAATAACACCATGGCAATTCTGCTGAAAACAGCGTCAGTCCGGGTTAGATCCATTCAAATCATGCAAGTTAGAGTCCAAAACAAGGGTAAAAATGTTTGGAAAAGTAGATACGACGGAGACGTATCAGGCGGCGGCGCAACGGTGGAGGTGAAGGAAATATGCCCTAGGGGCAATAATAAAATTGTTATTTATATTTCCTTATATCATGATAAATGTTTATTATTCATGCTAGAATTGCATTAACCGGAAACTTAGTACATGTGTGAATACATAGACAAACAGAGTGTCACTAGTATGCCTCTACTTGACTAGCTCGTTGAATCAAAGATGGTTAAGTTTCCTAACCATAGACATGAATTGTCATTTGATTAACGGGATCACATCATTAGAGAATGATGTGATTGACTTGACCCATTCCGTTAGCTTAGCATTTGATCGTTTAGTATATTGCTATTGCTTTCTTCATGACTTATACATGTTCCTATGACTATGAGGTTATGCAACTCCCGAATACCGGAGGAACACTTTGTGTGTTACCAAACGTCACAATGTAACTGGGTGATTATAAAGGTGCTCTACAGGTGTCTCCAATGGTACTTGTTGAGTTGGCATAGATTGAGATTAGGATTTGTCACTCCGATTGTCGGAGAGGGGGGGGGGGGGGGGGGGGGGGGGGGGGGGGGGGGGGGGGGGGGGGGGGGGGGGGGGGGGGGGGGGGGGGGGGGGGGGGGGGGGGGGGGGGGGGGGGGGGGGGGGGGGGGGGGGGGGGGGGGGGGGGGGGGGGGGGGGGGGGGGGGGGGGGGGGGGGGGGGGGGGGGGGGGGGGGGGGGGGGGGGGGGGGGGGGGGGGGGGGGGGGGGGGGGGGGGGGGGGGGGGGGGGGGGGGGGGGGGGGGGGGGGGGGGGGGGGGGGGGGGGGGGGGGGGGGGGGGGGGGGGGGGGGGGGGGGGGGGGGGGGGGGGGGGGGGGGGGGGGGGGGGGGGGGGGGGGGGGGGGGGGGGGGGGGGGGGGGGGGGGGGGGGGGGGGGGGGGGGGGGGGGGGGGGGGGGGGGGGGGGGGGGGGGGGGGGGGGGGGGGGGGGGGGGGGGGGGGGGGGGGGGGGGGGGGGGGGGGGGGGGGGGGGGGGGGGGGGGGGGGGGGGGGGGGGGGGGGGGGGGGGGGGGGGGGGGGGGGGGGGGGGGGGGGGGGGGGGGGGGGGGGGGGGGGGGGGGGGGGGGGGGGGGGGGGGGGGGGGGGGGGGGGGGGGGGGGGGGGGGGGGGGGGGGGGGGGGGGGGGGGGGGGGGGGGGGGGGGGGGGGGGGGGGGGGGGGGGGGGGGGGGGGGGGGGGGGGGGGGGGGGGGGGGGGGGGGGGGGGGGGGGGGGGGGGGGGGGGGGGGGGGGGGGGGGGGGGGGGGGGGGGGGGGGGGGGGGGGGGGGGGGGGGGGGGGGGGGGGGGGGGGGGGGGGGGGGGGGGGGGGGGGGGGGGGGGGGGGGGGGGGGGGGGGGGGGGGGGGGGGGGGGGGGGGGGGGGGGGGGGGGGGGGGGGGGGGGGGGGGGGGGGGGGGGGGGGGGGGGGGGGGGGGGGGGGGGGGGGGGGGGGGGGGGGGGGGGGGGGGGGGGGGGGGGGGGGGGGGGGGGGGGGGGGGGGGGGGGGGGGGGGGGGGGGGGGGGGGGGGGGGGGGGGGGGGGGGGGGGGGGGGGGGGGGGGGGGGGGGGGGGGGGGGGGGGGGGGGGGGGGGGGGGGGGGGGGGGGGGGGGGGGGGGGGGGGGGGGGGGGGGGGGGGGGGGGGGGGGGGGGGGGGGGGGGGGGGGGGGGGGGGGGGGGGGGGGGGGGGGGGGGGGGGGGGGGGGGGGGGGGGGGGGGGGGGGGGGGGGGGGGGGGGGGGGGGGGGGGGGGGGGGGGGGGGGGGGGGGGGGGGGGGGGGGGGGGGGGGGGGGGGGGGGGGGGGGGGGGGGGGGGGGGGGGGGGGGGGGGGGGGGGGGGGGGGGGGGGGGGGGGGGGGGGGGGGGGGGGGGGGGGGGGGGGGGGGGGGGGGGGGGGGGGGGGGGGGGGGGGGGGGGGGGGGGGGGGGGGGGGGGGGGGGGGGGGGGGGGGGGGGGGGGGGGGGGGGGGGGGGGGGGGGGGGGGGGGGGGGGGGGGGGGGGGGGGGGGGGGGGGGGGGGGGGGGGGGGGGGGGGGGGGGGGGGGGGGGGGGGGGGGGGGGGGGGGGGGGGGGGGGGGGGGGGGGGGGGGGGGGGGGGGGGGGGGGGGGGGGGGGGGGGGGGGGGGGGGGGGGGGGGGGGGGGGGGGGGGGGGGGGGGGGGGGGGGGGGGGGGGGGGGGGGGGGGGGGGGGGGGGGGGGGGGGGGGGGGGGGGGGGGGGGGGGGGGGGGGGGGGGGGGGGGGGGGGGGGGGGGGGGGGGGGGGGGGGGGGGGGGGGGGGGGGGGGGGGGGGGGGGGGGGGGGGGGGGGGGGGGGGGGGGGGGGGGGGGGGGGGGGGGGGGGGGGGGGGGGGGGGGGGGGGGGGGGGGGGGGGGGGGGGGGGGGGGGGGGGGGGGGGGGGGGGGGGGGGGGGGGGGGGGGGGGGGGGGGGGGGGGGGGGGGGGGGGGGGGGGGGGGGGGGGGGGGGGGGGGGGGGGGGGGGGGGGGGGGGGGGGGGGGGGTACCCACGCCTGCCTTAATGAAAATCCCATAAATAAAGGGACACGATCTCTGCCTTGACAAGACGTGCCAATAAAACCGCGCCCCAAGACGTGGGGCGGCCCGCTAGCGAACGGTTGGACAAAGTAACCAGGCAGGCATGACATGATGTCATCAACAATTATCAACAAGTGGGGTTCGTGAGATATCGTATTCTCCGTGGTTATATACGCAGGTCCGGATATATTTACTTCATCCGAAGACAATTTTGGAGTTCGGAAGGAGGGAACCCGCCTTGCAATGCCGAAGACAATTCTACGCGCCGGACTCCTCATCATTGAAGCCAGGTTCAGGGGCTACTGAGGGAGTCTTGGACTAAGGGGTCCTCAGGCGTCCGGCATGTTATCCATGGGCCGGACTGATGGGCTGTGAAGACACGAAGACCGAAGACCATACCCGTGTCCGGATTGGACTCTACTTGGCATGGAAGGCAAGCTTGGTGACCAATTATGAAGATTCCTTCTTATGTAACCGACTCCATGTAAACCCTAGATTCCCCTGGTGTCTATATAAACCGGAGGGATTAGTCCGGAAAGGACACCGCATATACACATTACCATAGTCATAGGCTAGACTTCTAGGGTTTAGCCATTACGATCTCGTGGTAGATCAACTCTTGTAATACTCATATTCATCAAGATCAATCAAGCAGGAAGTAGGGTATTACCTCCATAGAGAGGGCCCGAACCTGGGTAAACATCGTGTCCCCCGTCTCCTGTTACCATCGATCCTAGATGCACAGTTCAGGACCCCCTACCCGAGATCCGCCGGTTTTGACACCGACACCCCTCTCCTCTCTCTCCTCCCAACCAGACAAATAAAAATTAATTTTTGAAAACGGTTGAATTGGCTCTCTTTCGTATGATGTTCGCGGACCATGTCCGAACATAGTAACAGACTATACCGGAGTCATTTGCGGATCGGCTTTGGAGATGCCCTTACTTCCTTCTTCCATGTATATATGGCCTAATGCGTTTTTCAAGGTTAATTTTGACCACATGTTAGAGCAATAATATGTGACATGCAATTTACGCAAAGCACACCATCAAATTCGTACATGGAAAGAGCTTCTAATGTTATAATTTTCACATTATACATCTCATGTATTGCTAATATATCAATAGTGAAAGGCAACCTCAAAAAATGTATATGAAAGGAGGGAGTAGCTTTTATTATTATTTCATGGACATTGATTGAGTTAATTTCAAACACGTACTACACCAGATGACCAGAAGCAGGCCGGCATCAGCTATCTTCTCACCTACTCCACACTATCAACACGTATTCATTTGCTTCTTTCTCTAGTCTTCTTGTCTTTTCGGAGCTCCCGGCCATGGAAAGGAGCAAAAGGCTGAGCCAGATTGGATCCACTACATCTCAGGATAAGCCCGAGTCTCCCCTCGGTTTGCTACTTTGTGGTACTCACCTCCACACGCACCTCGTGGTTGGGACGATGCTTGGTTTGGCTCCCAGCCTGCCTCGTCGATCTCCCGGCTGGTGAACACGTAGCAGGGCCCTAATAGCAGCTGCGTGATGGAGGATGAGAGGTCGTCGAACTCGACGGTGCCTTTCACGTCAGCGTCCATGGAGGCGATGAAGGAGTGGATCTCATTCCCATAGCTCCTTCACAATTTTGGGGGTCCTGGGAGTGTTATCGTCCCCAACCACCGAGCTGCAGGCGTCATTGCTGTTCCCAAGCGAGGCACCTGACACATCATCTTCATCCTCAATAGTAGCAGCCCGGCTTCGACATTGCATTCTTCCACCTGCAATATACTTTAAGGTACTGCTTGTTAGTGACAAATGTTACCATTTCTGTTTTTTGTACTATCATGCATACTTGGTGTGATTTTCATCCAGATTGACTTCTTGTCCATGTACCAAATGAAGATAGTAAGTTCTGGACGCCTAACCCAACTTAAGGCAAAATGTTAATCAGTTTATGTCCCCTCCACTTTTTTTGAACTTGGGACTGGAATCGGTAGTGTTTGACCCCCTACGCCCATTAATTTTCAGCAAATTAAGGAAATAATTATTGTCTTTATGTTTTAATAAATGAATAGTAAAATTAGGTCTAATTGCTACATATAATATATAATGATGCTAGGATCCTCTCACCATTGAATTGTACTTTGTAATAAGCTTGAAATATCAGATGATATAGAGTGTTGATGTTTGGCATTATTGAACTATTTCCATCAAATGTTGATGCATGTTTCCAGTAATTATGCAGAGTAGTAGACCATATCCGTCCTATCATATCTTGTTAGCATAGATAAGTCAGTTATTATTTTGAAGATAGTTTGCAGTGTACTATTTTTCCATGTATTTATGGTTATATAAAAGGCCGGTAGCATCCGTCTAGTTCATGGCGATGGACATGGCCTCTACCCCGGCGAACATTCAACCCAATACCCATCAAGTTCATATGTATGCAAGTAGCGCCACATTTAATAAATCTTTATTTCTGTCTGGCCAAATCCTTTGGTTTGTATTGATTAGTGTATACATGTCCTTGCCCTGAGTGCATGAACCCCTCTTATATTGTAAATTCCCAAAGAGACAATTGATGATGGCACCTTAGATTACAAATTTATAATGTATAACACTACAAAAAAAGACACATCCGTGACATTTTGGGCCGAACGAAAAAAGGGGGGGGGGGGGGGGGGGGGGGGGGGGGGGGGGGGGGGGGGGGGGGGGGGGGGGGGGGGGGGGGGGGGGGGGGGGGGGGGGGGGGGGGGGGGGGGGGGGGGGGGGGGGGGGGGGGGGGGGGGGGGGGGGGGGGGGGGGGGGGGGGGGGGGGGGGGGGGGGGGGGGGGGGGGGGGGGGGGGGGGGGGGGGGGGGGGGGGGGGGGGGGGGGGGGGGGGGGGGGGGGGGGGGGGGGGGGGGGGGGGGGGGGGGGGGGGGGGGGGGGGGGGGGGGGGGGGGGGGGGGGGGGGGGGGGGGGGGGGGGGGGGGGGGGGGGGGGGGGGGGGGGGGGGGGGGGGGGGGGGGGGGGGGGGGGGGGGGGGGGGGGGGGGGGGGGGGGGGGGGGGGGGGGGGGGGGGGGGGGGGGGGGGGGGGGGGGGGGGGGGGGGGGGGGGGGGGGGGGGGGGGGGGGGGGGGGGGGGGGGGGGGGGGGGGGGGGGGGGGGGGGGGGGGGGGGGGGGGGGGGGGGGGGGGGGGGGGGGGGGGGGGGGGGGGGGGGGGGGGGGGGGGGGGGGGGGGGGGGGGGGGGGGGGGGGGGGGGGGGGGGGGGGGGGGGGGGGGGGGGGGGGGGGGGGGGGGGGGGGGGGGGGGGGGGGGGGGGGGGGGGGGGGGGGGGGGGGGGGGGGGGGGGGGGGGGGGGGGGGGGGGGGGGGGGGGGGGGGGGGGGGGGGGGGGGGGGGGGGGGGGGGGGGGGGGGGGGGGGGGGGGGGGGGGGGGGGGGGGGGGGGGGGGGGGGGGGGGGGGGGGGGGGGGGGGGGGGGGGGGGGGGGGGGGGGGGGGGGGGGGGGGGGGGGGGGGGGGGGGGGGGGGGGGGGGGGGGGGGGGGGGGGGGGGGGGGGGGGGGGGGGGGGGGGGGGGGGGGGGGGGGGGGGGGGGGGGGGGGGGGGGGGGGGGGGGGGGGGGGGGGGGGGGGGGGGGGGGGGGGGGGGGGGGGGGGGGGGGGGGGGGGGGGGGGGGGGGGGGGGGGGGGGGGGGGGGGGGGGGGGGGGGGGGGGGGGGGGGGGGGGGGGGGGGGGGGGGGGGGGGGGGGGGGGGGGGGGGGGGGGGGGGGGGGGGGGGGGGGGGGGGGGGGGGGGGGGGGGGGGGGGGGGGGGGGGGGGGGGGGGGGGGGGGGGGGGGGGGGGGGGGGGGGGGGGGGGGGGGGGGGGGGGGGGGGGGGGGGGGGGGGGGGGGGGGGGGGGGGGGGGGGGGGGGGGGGGGGGGGGGGGGGGGGGGGGGGGGGGGGGGGGGGGGGGGGGGGGGGGGGGGGGGGGGGGGGGGGGGGGGGGGGGGGGGGGGGGGGGGGGGGGGGGGGGGGGGGGGGGGGGGGGGGGGGGGGGGGGGGGGGGGGGGGGGGGGGGGGGGGGGGGGGGGGGGGGGGGGGGGGGGGGGGGGGGGGGGGGGGGGGGGGGGGGGGGGGGGGGGGGGGTAAGTTTAGAGACCCAGGGGGAGACGCCCAGAATTTGGGGCCTTTATATAGAGACCCAGTCTCGTCTTTTTCTCTTGCGCTTGCTCCTTCCTCAACCCCAGCCAACCCAAGTTCCAACCCTCGGGTTCCAATCGCCACCAGCCCTAATGATGTCCGGATCAAACCGTCAGGGCCGGTGGGTGGCTTCTTCTGTCACAGAGGAGGATATTGCGAAGCTCCGCATAGCGAGGTATCTGACTTCGGAAATCCTTCATCGGCTTCCAGCACAAGGGCAAATTATACCGACCCCCAGATCTGGCGAGAGGGTAGTATTTGTATCCCACTTCCTTCACGGTCTAGGGTTCGCGCTTAACCCCTTCGTCCGGGGGCTCATGTTCTACTACGGGCTAGATTTTCATGATCTGGCCCCGGACTCTATTCTCCTCATCTCGACATTTATCGTCATGTGTGAGGCCTTCCTCCGGACTCCTCCACACTTTGGTTTATGGCTCAAGACCTTTGACGTGAGGCCGTAGGTGGCAGAGGAGGAGCAGGCAGAGTTCGGCAGCATCATAATAGGCAAGCTGGCCGGAGCGGTTTGGCCCGAAGGGTCTTTCGCCAATTCTTCCAATTTATGGCAGCAGTGGTGGTTTTATATCAACGAGCCGCAAGGCTCCAAGTGGGCGGCCACACCTGCGTTCCGACCCGGCCCTCCAACTTAGCTCACTTCATGGATCAACAAGGGATTGGACAAGGGATCCATCAGTGAGGTGCAGACTCTGCAAAGTCGCATCTGAAGCCTTACCGAGAAGGGCATTGATCTTGTGAACGTCGTTCAAGTAATGCTGGTCTGCCGGATCCTGCCATGTCAGCGGCGGCCTCTCCGTATGTGGGAATTTAACCCAGAGGGGCGGCGGACACTACAGCACTTCTTCGGCACTATGCACGAAGGAATGTGGAAATTGTATTTCGGGGAACGAGAGCAATGGCCGGACACCACCGAAGACGTTGGCCTTGACTGCAACCATCCGGACACTTCGGTAAGTACTCGATATCCGAACACCTTCCGTTCGAGCGCCTCTTGACAAGATACTGAACAATCCATCCTTGTACAGGACTGGATAAAGAAAGCGGTGCTAATTTGGTGTCCGGCGCCCCTTCCCGAAGACCCTGTGACCGCCCTGCTGACGCGAATGTTGATTCCGGTACCATACCAGGTGGCTGCGTTCGGGGAAACCGAAATCCCTTTGCCCAAGGGTAAGGGTGCAGAGGGAGTCCTCCATGGCAAGAAGAGGGCCGCCTCCGAAGATCAGGAGGGGAAACCTTCCAAGAGAGGAAAGATGCCATCGTCGAGCGGCTTGGGCCAGGCGAGCGAGGCTACCGAGGATGAACCTCAAGGCAAACCGTAAGTGAGGCTGAGGTACTTTAAACGCACCTCATTCTTTTCCTACTAGTGAAGTGATGATCCGATATATGTCCATCCACGCAGGTTAACGCCTGATGCTTCTCAATCGTCCTCCTCCTTGGGAGACCTTCTTTCGGAGATGATGGAGAGTGACACGCCTTCTCCGGCCTCATCGCCCCATAGGGGGGATGATACCGAGGTATCGTCCCGAAGGGCTCCTCCCGAACACCAAGTAGTACAGGAAACGAAGAAGGCGTTACCCGAAGGCGGTGCCTCCGTCACCCGGGGTTCTGGGATCGAGACTGGCATCCCCGAACCATCCGGTTTACAGCCAGAGACAGTTCTGGAGGCAAGTGAACGGGTTCCTTTATAGGAATGCCGTACTCCGGCGGCGGTTTCCGAAGACCCAGGAGCGCCGGGGATGCTGACGGACATGCTACAACGAGCGTCCATTTCAGAAGAGCACCGTTCCTTGATGGTTACGGTGGTCGAAAGGGTTCTATCCGCGAAGAGTGGATTGAACGAGGCCTTCACGAGCCTCCTAAGAGGTTTTGAGGTTTGTGATGTAGTTTTGTCAATTGAATTTTATTTGACAGAATGCACCTGTTGTATCGTGCAGTAGCCCCTAAGACTTGGATTGTCTTCCGAAGGAACGATCGGAGGATCAAAGAGATGTGCTCAGGTTTTAACCTTGATTTAATTTGAAATACAGGCTGCTTCCCCTCCTGTGGCTGCCCGAGATACGGAAGTAGCCGAACTGCAGCGAAAGCTAGATATCGCGGAGGATGACATTGCATTGATCAACAGGCGTCTTGACGACTCGCAAGGTATGTATTTCGAGCATTCTTTACACTGATGTGCTTGACGTGGAAAAGAGCTTTATATGAAATGTGCATGAAATGCAGATGGTGCTGCCGCCGTGGAGGCTCTTCGGGCGGAGCTGGTCTGTGCCAAGGAGCAGGCCCGGTTTAGTGAAGTTGCTGCTGAGAGGGCATCGGCTGAATTTAAAGCCGAACAAGCTGCGCGATGCCAGGGCGAGGAGAAAATATACACGATGACACTTGCTTTGGAGAATGCTACCGGCCACTGCGAATTTCTTGAGAAGGAGAATAAAGCCTTAACGGCCGAACTGGACAAGGCCCGACAGGAGGCGAGAGAAGCGCGATCAGAATCCAGAGCACTCCGTGAGGAGGTTCGGCAGGCGAAGGAGATAGTGGCTGGAAAGCCCTTTCTGCTACAGACTAAATTCGGCGACCCGGACTATGCTTAGCTGAACCATGTGTGGAGTTCTCCAGACGAGTATTTGGATTTGCCGAAGAGTTCTGCCGATGCAGCGCGGTATTACCAAGCGCAAGATGGATATGCAACGGAGAAGCTTTTTTGGTCACAGTTTGGCGCGTCAAAGCGCCCGCTGCTGCTCAATGAACAGATGTCCCAATGGGCCGAACTTCATAGGGTATCGGCGGCTGCCATGAAGGATGTCATAATCCGGCTGTGGCCGACAGAGCCTGCGCCGAATAGCTATTTCGGTTTGGTGCAGAAGCTTGTCGATGCGGTGCCATTAATCGATGTTGCGAAGCGATCGGCGTGCATTGAAGGTGCACGAATGGCCCTTGCCCGAGTCAAGACATTCTGGGGGAAGATGAAGGCCATCAACGTCGCAATAAGGGGTCCGCCCAAAGGCGAGGACCGTCCAAAACCGGAGCATTACTTTGAAGACGTCTTGGAGGCCGCCCGCTTGATTGAGGGTCAATGCTCGAAAAACATAATGTTCGAGTGAGGTGTATAATGATTCTAAAAGACAACTTTATAGTTAATCTATTTATGTTTTGCTTGAAAAGCTCAAATTCCTCCTGTGCGGCTGTTTTAATATAATCTGAAAGTTTTCCAGTCGTCGGCTTTAGCCCCCTCGTAGAAAGTACGGGGGTGTTCGGAAAAGCATTTAATCACTCTTTAACCAACGTCTTGGTCCATGAAGGAGGTGATAATGCGGCGAACCAGGCAATCAGACTATAAGGCGTTAACACTTTCACTTAGCCATAGGAGTTTTATGGTGGGGTTACGACATAGCCCCTGGTATGTATGCGGCGTGTCGTGCCTTACATATCGGATCTGAAAAAGATCCCTCGTGTTACACGGAGAATCGCTAAGGATTCCAATAAGTCATCAAGTGGTTGACCAGCTCTCGCCACATCATGACGGTCAGTTTTTGGCTTTCTCTACTAAGGTGCTCATCTGGTCTAGGCCAGGGCACAATCGCAGTAGTTCTCCCTTTACTACCCTAGCCGATAGAGTGGAACGTAGGGTAGCAAGCACAGGAGCCGGGCAACCCAACTATTGACCCAAGACAATGATTCGGAGCTGATGCATATAAGGCCAAACTTGCGACGCCGAAGTACGCTTTAGAGCTGTTCGGACTTTTACTGGCAACTCATTCGTTCCCATGCCGAGCCCCTGGCAGGGTGTGCCGAGGTGCATCTGCAAAGCGGCCGTTGAGGCCGTTCTTATTGCTGAAAGAGTATGAGAGATCGGTTCGGGTAAGGCTTACTGAGAACGGAGCGATGCGCCAATGATAAATTTATGTATATATATATATAAAAAGAGAAACCACAGACCCGGCTATTTGACATGCTCGTGGTCGGGATCAGAGGGAGAAAGGGCATAGTACAGGCTCGGAATAAAGAGTGCGATCTACAAAAAGTAATTTTGGACCTCCTGTCGCACGTCTGCGTCGCCCATCTTCGGGGAGGGGGATCCTTAACGGAAGTAGCCCCTTAGGTGAGTGTACGGATCCGAACTCCGATAGAGTCAGTTGTAAGTGCTGTCCAGTTGGTCACCTGTTCTTTAAGGATGATACAGAAAAAATGAGAAAAACATATATAAAAAACGTTACGGGAATGCTTGTAGGGTTGTCCGTATTGTGCTTCCGCCGATGCCCATGGTATCTTGAGTGCGTAGTGATGTGCGCGGGGTGCAAATTTCGCCAGTACAGTAGGTGGGTGGCGGAAGCCGAACTGCTATTTGCGTTCCGGGAGTGGCTGAACGTTGGAGGGGAACTGTTTCTGGCCCCTGGTGTTCTGCTGGCGAGCCGATCCATCGTCTTTATCACCCGGTGGTTTCCTCCCCTTGTGATCAGTGTTAAGCTTGCCTGCCTACTTGAAGACCCAACAGTTACGGTTGGTTTGATTAGCTGGCCTATCAGGGTGACCATGAATCTGACAAGGTCGGTCCAATATCCTGTCCAGGGTGGATGGTCCATCCCGGTTTGCCTTTAGTGGCTTCTTCCGTTGACCGGGCTTCGGATTGTGAAATCCGACGTTCACCGCTGTATCGCGTATATTACTGTGACTGTTTTGTTCGGTTCGTCGTGGCTTGCCGTTGCCATCTCGGATTTCGGAAGTGCCCGGGCCGCTGGCGTCGTTGCTTTTACGAGCAAGCCAGTTGTCTTCTCCCGCGCAGAAGCGGTTCATTAGAGCGGTAAGGGCTGTCATGGATTTGGGTCCTTCCTGGCTGAGGTGACGCGCTAGCCATTCATCCCGGATGCTATGTTTGAAGGCCGCAAGGGCTTCTGCGTCCGGACAGTCGACGATTTGGTTCTTTTTGACTAAGAACCTGGTCCAGAGCTCCCCAGCTGACTCGCCGGGCTCCTGGACAATGTGACTTAAGTCATCGGCGCATAATGGCCGGACATATGTTCCCTGGAAGTTGTCTCGAAAGGCGTCTTCCAAATCTTCCCAGTTGCCAATAGAATTTTCTGGCAAGCTGTTTAGCCAGTATCGAGCTGGCCCTTTCAGCTTGAGAGGTAGGTATTTAATGGCATGGAGGTCATCTCCGCGGGCCATGTGAATATGGAGGAGGTAATCCTCGATCCATACCGCGGGGTTTGCTGTCCCATCGTATGATTCGATGTTAATGGGTTTAAACCCGTCTGGGAATTCGTGTTCCATTACTTCCTTAGTGAAGCAGAGAGGGTGTGCGGCTCCTCTATGTTGGGCCACACTATGAAGCACCTCCGGTGGGCTCCTTTTACGGTGCTTGGACCGGGCGTGGTCAGCTCTGTAGTGTCTGAATAGGCGACCATCATCGTCGGTCGGGGTATATCTTCGTGATCTGTGCATCGATCTTGTGCGTCCTGCTCTACCCTCCGTGTCTTGTTTGATATCTCGAGTGTTCCCCCGAACTGTTTTGTTTTGACGGCCGGATGGGTTGGTATGGTGCTTTGCTTGGGCTGCTGCTTTGTCTGGACCGAACTGTGGTCGGCCCGCCGCATTGTTCGATGGTGGTATGGGCTCCATCGCCCTGCCATCGTATTGAGGGAGCCGCCTACTCTTGGGGTGGCTTTTGTCTGGGATGCTAAGGCCGTATTCTTTAGCGGCCAAGACCTCGGTCCATCTATCATTGAGCAAGTCTTGGCTTGCTTGAAGCTGCAGCTGCTTCTTTCTTAAGCTCCTTGCGGTGGCTATAAGCCGGCGTTTAAAGTGCTCCTGCTCGAGAGGTTCCTTTGGCACGATAAAATCCTCGTTGCCGAGGATCTGCTCCTCCTCGGAGAGGGGGAGATAATTGCTGTCCTCCGAGTCCCCACATGTGGCCTGTTCATCAGGGCTGTCTTGCCCGCCTTCCTGTTCCTCCTGCTCGGATTCTACCTCAACAGGGTCTTCAATGTCCGGAGTATCGTCTTCTTTGGTGCTGGCAGTGTTTTCTCTTGGGTGATGAGGCCTAGAGCGCTGGTGTCCGGGCTGTGTACCAGGTGGTTTATCCTTGACCGGATCCTCCTTCTCATCGTCGAGAGTGCCGTAAGGTGCGTCTATCATACACACGTCGTACCAGGAAGTGCTCATCCCGTGTCTAGCGGGTAGTACGCTCTGGCCTTGCCCCTCATCGTCGTCCACACCGTCGATGTCTTTGGAGCGGGGATCGGGCGTGTTTGTTACATCTTCAACAGTGGCTATGAAGTGGGTGGCAGGTGGGAAGCAAAATTCTCCCTCGTCCGCCGTAAGTTTGAACCGAACATGGTTCGGAGACGGGTCGTCCGCCAGGGATAGGTTTTTTAGCGAGTTTAGTATGTCGCCCATGGGCAAATGTTGGAAGACATCCGCGGCGCTGAACTTGAAGATCGATAACCGATCGAGTTCGGTACACGCGGGCTCGCAGGGTCCGGAGCTCGGCATCGGGGGCGAGTCTGAGGTTTCGTTGATGCGGGTATCGTTTGAAGTGGAATCTGCGTGCGGCTCCAGTGCCGTGGAATCGGTAGCCCCCGTGATGGGGTTGAGCTTCCCATCTTCGGACGACTTGAACTGCTCCGGATTTAGGGCCGGAGCTGCTACGGGAGCTATCTCCTGGATGCGGCCTAATGATAGGTTTAAGCCATGTTCATCGGGGCGATGGGGAGCGGTTGCCGCGGTCTCGAATCTGTCGAAGATCAAGTCTCCACGGACGTCCGCAACGTAATTCAAGCTCCCGAATCTGACCTGATGGCCAGGGGCGTAGCTGTCGATCTGCTCCAGATGGCCAAGCGAGTTGGCCCACAGTACGAAGCCGCCGAATACGAAGATCTGTCCGGGGAGGAAGGTTTCTCCCTGGACAACGTCATTACTGATGATCGAAGGGGCCATCGAGCCCTTTGCCGACGGCACAGTGGAACTCTCAATGAAAGTACCAATGTCAGTGTCAAAACCGGCGGATCTCGGGTAGGGGGTCCCGAACTGTGCGTCTAGGATCGATGGTAACAGGAGACGGGGGACACGATGTTTACCCAGGTTCGGGCCCTCTCTATGGAGGTAATACCCTACTTCCTGCTTGATTGATCTTGATGAATATGAGTATTACAAGAGTTGATCTACCACGAGATCGTAATGGCTAAACCCTAGAAGTCTAGCCTATGACTATGGTAATGTGTATATGCGGTGTCCTTTCCGGACTAATCCCTCCGGTTTATATAGACACCGGGGGAATCTAGGGTTTACATGGAGTCGGTTACATAAGAAGGAATCTTCATAATTGGTCGCCAAGCTTGCCTTCCACGCCAAGTAGAGTCCAATCCGGACACGGGTATGGTCTTCGGTCTTCGTGTCTTCACAGCCCATCAGTCCGGCCCATGGATAACAGGCCGGACGCCCGAGGACCCCTTAGTCCAGGACTCCCTCAAGGGGACCATGCATGTGTGGAGAGATAAAAGAGATAAGGACTACATGGTGGCTTTTTGTTGGTCAAGTGGATGTCCGGACACTGGTATAACTCCCACGTTTGCCCCGGAGTTGCCAGAAAACGGACGCCCGGACCATTTCGCGGACCGATGGAGGTCCCCACTGAATAAAAAAAGTTGACACAGACGATTCTGACACCACAAAATATAACGGAGCTTTGAGGGTCTCCTTCAGAGATGCCCTAACAAAACCAAAATTAGTGTATATATGTACGTAAATTCCCATTTACTTCATATAACAAATCTAAAAAATAAAAAAATGTTCCTTAAGGCATTCATAGTCAATTAGAAAGACAAGGTTAAACATAAGACCAGGTCAAGCAGATACATGAACTGCATAATACGCTATATTTATATATCAATGAGAAAACCAAACATACCTAAGACAAAATTATGATTGCAAAGGGCTCATCTTTATAAATGTGAGCAAATATGGTTTGAATTTTCTTTACATAAAACAAACAGAAATACTTCTAATTAAACTTTACAAAATCTAGCCCGCACATCGGGTGGGCCACTTTACAAGTTACTCTAACAGCATGATCATTGATATTATTATTCATTTCATCAAGCAACTCTCTTTGAGATTTAGCAACTTGTTCTAACTGATTTTGAACCATAGAAGCATGCTTCCCCACACCTCTAACATCATCTGAGATTCTAAATAACAAGTCACTCAAGCGAGCAATCATATCAGAATTGTATTTCAATAGTTTCATGACATTTGCATTGAAGTGATCTTGCTTTCTAATATAATTTTCAAACTCATAAAGGCATTGGCTAGGGAGCATATTGTGAGGATTATCATTATCATTGAATTTCATTAGAGAATTTACCTCTACCACCTTAGGTGGTGGCGGTGTATCAAGCCCATGTATTTCTTCAATAGGAGGTAAATTTTTAACATCCTCTACTTTAATACCTTTTTACTTCATAGATTTCTTTGCCTCTTGCATATCTTCAGGACTGAGATATAAAATACCCCTCTTCTTTGGAGTGGGTTTAAGCGGTGGTTCAGGAAGAGTCCAATCATCATAATTTTTCAACATGTTGTTCAATAATTCTTCCGCTTGCCCAATAGTTCATTCCCTAAAAACACAACCAGCACAACTATCTAGGAAATCCCTAGAAGCATCGGTTAGTCCATTATAGAAGATATCAAGTATTTCATTTTTCTTAAGAGGATGATCAGGCAAAGCATTATGCAATTAGAGAAGCCTCCCCCAATCTTGTGGGAGACTCTCTTCTTCAATTTGCGCAAAGTTAAATATTTCCTGTAAGGCATCTTGTTTCTTATGAGCAGGAAAATATTTTCTCCGAAGTAATAGATCATATCCTGGGGACTACACACACAACTAGGAGCAAGAGTATTGTACAAAGCTGTAGCATCACCCTTTAATGAGAACGGAAATAATTTGAGGATATAGTAATAGTGATTTTTCTCATCATGAGCAAAAAGGGTGGCTATGTCATTCAACTTAGTAAGATGTGCCACAACAGTTTCAGTTTCATAACCATGGAAAGGATCAGATTCAACCAAAGTAATTAACTCTGGGTCGACAGAGAATTCATAATCCTAATGATCAATAAAGATAGGTGAAGTAGCAAATTTGGGGTCACGTTTCATTCTAGCATTCAAATATTTTTCTTTATACTTGCATAATAATTTCTCTAGATCATCTATATCCTTCCAAGCAAGAATATATCTAGTTGCCTTCTCACCCATAACATAACCTTCTAGTACCTTTGGCAATTCATATCTAGGAGGGCTAGTTCTAGTAGGTGTTTCAAGATTTTCAGTTTCAAGCTCATCATCAGTTTCAACAATATCATGTTGTCTTACTCTAGCAATTTGTTCATCAAGAAATTCACCTAGTGGCACATTATCATCAAGCAAGGCACTAGCATCATCATAAGCATCATTCATAGCAGAAGTAGCATCATCAATAACTTGCGACATATCAGGATTGATAGCATGTGGTGATGTTGCAAGTTTACTTATAACAGAAGGTGAATCTAAAGCAGAGCTAGATGGCAGTTCCTTACCTCCCCTCGTCTTAGAGGAAAAAAATCTTAGTCTTAGCATCCTTCAGATTCTTCATAGTGACAAATTGATAATAATCCCATGTGACTCAACAAATATAGCTATGCTCCCCAGCAACGGCGCCAGAAAAAGGTCTTGATAACCCACAAGTATAGGGGATCGCAACAGTTTTCGAGGGTAGAGTATTCAACCCAAATTTACAGATTCGACACAAGGGGAGCCAAAGAATGTTTGTAAGTATTAGCAGCTGAGTTGTCAATTCAACCAAACCTGGAGATTAATTATCTGCAGCAAAGTGATCAGTAGCAAAGTAGTTTGATAGTTTTGATAACAGTAGCAACAGCAATAGTAATGGTAACAGTGATAGCAGTAATTTTGTAGCAAGTGCAACAGTAATGATAGTAGTAGTAACTTAGCAAGATCAAAATAAGGAAATCCGTAGGCATTGGATCGATGATTCATTGGATGATATTCATCATGTGATAGTCATAACCTAGGGCGATACGGCACTAGATCCAGTTCATAAATATAATGTAGCATGTATTCCGTAAATAGGCATACGTGCTTATGGAAAGAACTTGCATGACATCTTTTGTCCTACCCTCCCATGGCAGCGGAGTCCTGTTGGAAACTAAGGGATATTAAGGCCTCCTTTTAATAGAGAACCGGAACAAAGTATTAACACATGGTGAATACATGAACTCCTCAAACTACGATCATCACCGGGAGTGGTCCCGACTATTGTCACTCCGGGGTTGCCGGATCATAACATGTAGTAGGTGACTACAACTTGCAAGATCGGATCTAGAACATGGATATAATGGTGATAACATAAACGGTTCAGATCTGAAATCATGGCACCCGGGCCCAAAGTGACAAGCATTACGCATGGCAAAGGCATAGCAACATCAATCTCAGAACATAGTGGATACTAGGGATCAAGCCCTAACAACACTAACTAGATTACATGGTGAATCTCATCAAACTCCTCACTGACCAGCGAGCCTATGAAGGAATTACTCACTCCCGGTCGGGAGCATCATGTAATTGGCGATGGAGAAGGGTTGGTGATGATGAAGATCGAAGATCCCCCTCTCTGGAGCCCCAAACGGACTCCAGATCTAGCCTCCCGATGAAGAACCGGAGACGGCGGCGGCTCCGTCTCGTGGAACACGATAATTCTTTCTCCCTGATTTTTTCTGGAAAAATAGGATTTTATAGCGTCGGTTTCAGGTTCCTGGGGCCACCAGGTGGGGACAACCAACCTGGACACGCTTGGAGGGGGCGCGCCCTGGTGGGTTGTGCCCACCCAGGTGCCCCCCCCTCCGGTAGTTCTTGGCTCCAGAAATTCTCTTTTATTATATAAAAAATCCTCGCAAAGTTTCTTTCCATTCCAAGAACTTTTATTTATGCACAAAAAACAACACCATGGTAGTTGTGCTGAAAACAGCGTCAGTCCGCGTTAGTTTCACTCAAATCATGCAAATTTGAGTCGAAAACAAGAGGAAAAGCGTTAGGAAAAGTAGATACATTGGAGACGTATCAGCGTGGCGATGAGGTGGATGCGCTAGGGGATTGGAGACTCCATTTGGCGCATCGTCTTGGTTGACTTGCCCTGGGGATGGCGCATGCCTCGTAGCTACACCCGCAGCAGGGGTAGCTAGAGGGTTGCGATTCACACTAGAGCGAGCGCCATCGCTGCGGCTGTGGCCTTCAGTGAAGTGGAGAGGCGGAGATTGAATATTCTCCCCACCTGCATCTTGTGGAGCATGGCCGCTAGGGTGCTGTTGATGTTGTCCTCCTCCGGCGCCTCCTACTCTCGCTTCGGCCGCAGGGGGAATGGTGATGGCACCGCCTACGTCGGTCAGATTCCCCATGGCGTCCACGTCCCCATGCACCCCAGTAGCCCCCACAGCATCAGTGGTTACATGCAAGGGGGCCTTTGAGGTGGACGGGTGAGCTGTAGCGCCGGGCTTTTTCTTGGGTGCCATGGATGATGAAGCCATCGCTGAAGAAGATGATGATGCAGATTCACGCGCTGCTTACAACCTCGGGTTCGCGCAATCGCCTCCCCCAACCTGGCACGCCAAAGAAGTCATGGCGGAACATGATCACCGATGGGGCCGTTGGCCCCTTGTGGTTCGGCAAGGGGGAGCGGCACGTTGCACAAAGAGCGGAGGCCGTAGGGGCAGCACGGCAATGGTGACACGGTGGTTTTTACCTAGGTTCGGGCTGCTACGAAGCGTAAAACCCTACTCCTACTTTGGTGGATTGGATGGAGGACCCTGATGAACATGCAGCACTCAAGCCCGGCAAGGTCGCCTCGGGGAGAGCAGCTACGCGCGTAAGAGTGTACAAGGGTCTGAATCCTATTTTAGGTCACCAGGCCCTCCTTTTATAGGCAAAGGGGTTACCACAATGGCAAATCAGTCATTATGCACTTTGTAGATAGCAAACAGTGCTATCATACCTAACTTTGTAGACAGAGCAAGGCGCATTAAATGCACCGCTTAGTGTCACGTCGTGAAAGTAGCTCGGCAAGCCTTGCCGTGCTACTTTAGCTGTCTCTCGCCCTGTCTGCCTGACATGCCTCTGGACGGGTGTCATGCAAGGTGAATCTTCTCCCCAAAAGGCTGACAGGTGCCAGATGACAGCCACTTAATCACTTGGGGGCTCGACACCACACTGATAAGTGACTTGAGTCACTGTGCGGTGGAGCGGTGGTGTCTAGGGAGGGTGATCCGCCCTCGGCGTCCCCGGCAAGCCTGCCGGGGGAGTCTTGAGACTTGTCTTTGATGTGGCCTCGCCCTGACCGGGATCGCCTTCCTGGCAAGGGAGGTTTTTCCTTAGTGATACATTGCTCTTCTATCTTGCCTTGGTCTTCTTGATCCGCGCTTTGATTCCTCAAAGAGCAATCTTCTTAGCTTGGTCTTGTCTTGCTGTAGCAACCTTGCCTCCGTGCCTGTGTATAGTCTAGGCAACATACGCCGAGGTTTGTTACACCAACATCATGCAAAGGTTCTGACCTGCTGACTGACCTCGCTGAAACCTTCGCTAACCTGAGAAGGTACGACATCGAGCTGAATCCGTCCAAGTGCACTTTTGGAGTACCTGGAGGCAAGTTACTCGGTTTTCTCGTTTCTAAACGAGGAATAGATGCTAATCCCGAGAAAATCAGCGTGATTATCCAAATGAAGCGCCCTGAACAGGTACACGATGTCCAGAAACTCACGGGCTGCCTTGCAGCGTTGAGTCGGTTCATTTCTCGTCTTGAAGAAAAGGCATTGCCTTTATACCGACTGATGAAGAAGTTTGACACATTCAAGTGGACCCCTGAAGCAGAAGCAGCATTTGTTGAGCACAAAGCCCTGCTCTCCACCCAGCCGGTGCTTGCTGCCCCTAATAGCAAAGAACCTCTGCTCATCTACATTGCGGCCACTGGCCAAGTCGTCAGCAGTCCTCACAGTGGAATGGGAAGAAGAAGGCAAGGCCTACAAAGTTCAGCGACCAGTGTATTACATCTCTGAAGTCCTAAATCCGTCCAAGCAGAGGTATCCTCATTACCAGAAGCTTGTCTATGGGATTTACTTAACAACGAAGAAAGTTGCACATTATTTCCAAGAACACTCGGTCTCAGTCATCAGTGACGCCCCGTTGTCTGAAATCATGAATAATCGGGATGCAACCGGCCGAGTGGCCAAGTGGGCCATCGATCTCCTCCCTTTGTATATTAAGTTTGAAGCAAAGAAAGCAATCAAGTCCCAAGCGCTCGCAGATTACATGGCCAAATGGATAGAACAGCAACAGCCGACTCAGATCCACCCGGAGCATTGGACTATGTTCTTCGATGGCTCCAAGATGTTGAACGGTCCTCCAGATTCACTTCGACTCCTCCAATAATGAGGCCAAGTATGAAGCACTTCTCTACAGGTTGCGTATGGCCATCTCACTCGGCGTCCGTCGCCTGATGGTATACGGTGACTCGGATCTGGTGGTTAATCAAGTGATGAAGGAATGGGACGCCAGAAACCCTGCTATGACAGGATACTGCAACGCAGTGAGGAAGTTAGAGAAGAAGTTCGAAGGTCTGGAGCTTCATCACATTACCCGAGTCAAAAACCAAGCAGCTGATGATTTGGCAAAGATCGGGTCCACTCGGAAACCTATCCCTAGCAATGTACTCCTTGAGCACCTCCATTCCCCGTCGGTGCAGGAAGATCCTTTCACTGAGGAGCCCCCTCAGGCTATAGGTCCCTCTAACCTGACTGAAATCGAGGTCCCCGCAGTCATCAACTTGGTTATGGAGATTCTGGTGATTACACCCGAGTGGAACGTGCCGTACATTGCATATTTGCTCAGGCAAGAACTCCCAGAGGATGAAGTTGAGGCACGTCAGATTGTCCGCAAATCCAAAGCTTTCACTATGATGAATGGACAGCTGTCCAGAGAAAGTGTCACTGGCGTGGCCCAGTGGTGTATTTCTCCGGAAGAAGGTCGACTGATTCTATAAGAGATTCACTCAGGAACCTATGGACATCATGCATCCTCACGGCCAATCATTGCCAAAGCATACCGAGCTGACTTTTATTGGCCATGAGCTAATGAAGCAGCCAAAGAAATCATTCAACAGTGCCACGGATGCCAGTTCTATGCAAACTTGTCTCAGAAACCCGCATCTGCCTTGAAGACCATACCACTCATCTGGCCATTTGCTGTGTGGGGCCTGGACATGGTTGGACTGCTGGGAACAGGGTCGAGTGGCTTTACCCATTTGCTTGTGGCAGTCGACAAATTTACCAAGTGGATTGAAGCTAAACCCATCAAGAAAATAGATTCATACACGGTCATCAAGTTCATGAGATAATTGATATTCAGATATGGAGTCCACATAGCATTATCACGGACAATGGCTCAAACGTTGATTCAGAAGAGTTCAGACGGTTCTGCGCCACCCAAGGCACTGGGGTGGATTACGCATCTGTTGCGCACAAGCAATCGAATGGATAGGCTGAGAGCGCGAATGGCCTTATCCTTCAAGGGTTGAAGCCACGACTCATGCATGATCTCGAGCATGCAGTTCGAGCTTGGGTAACCGAATTACCATCTGTCTTGTGGGGTTTAAGGATGACTCCTAAAAGGTCCACCCTTTCTTCATGGTATATGGAGCCGAAGCCGTGTTGCCGAGTGATCTCCTCCACAATTCGCCCTGAGTGGAACTCTATTCAGAAGCTGAAGCGGAGCAGGCGTGGCAAGACGCTGTGGATCTCTTGGAGGAAGAGTGAGAGATGGCCCTGATACGGTTGACTGTTTACCAGCAAGACCTACGGCGTTTCCACACCAGGAACATCAAGGGTAGGGCAGTCCAAGAAGGAGACCTTGTGCTCCGAGTGGATCAGCAGTGGCCACACAAGCTCGCCCCCGAGTGGGAAGGTCCCATTATCATCACCAAGGTGCTACATAATGGGGCCTACCACCTCTACAACCTCGCAAAGAATATCGACGAGCCACGCGCCTGGAATGCAGATCTTCTTCGTCGATTCTATACTTGATGATTGAGTTGTCAAGATGTAATAAAAGTACTTTTCGAAATGTTTGCTTATCAAAGACATGACTCCTGCAGTCCTACGATGATTTCACTCACAAAACGCATATTCCAAACCCCCGGCGAGTAGCTTAGCTGCGAACCAGTTTTTCGCCTAAGTTAAAAATACTCCGAGTGGAGAGCATCCCACCCACTCGGGGGCTTAGCCGCGAGCCAGTCCTCACCTAAGTTGAAAAATACTCCGAGTGGGGAGCATCCCTCCCACTTGGGTGCTTAGCAGTGAACCAGTCCTCGCCTAAGTTGAAAAATACTCCGAGTGGAGATCGTCCCTCCCACTCGGGGGCTTAGCCGCGAGCCAGTCCTCACCTAAGTTAAAAACTACTCTGAGTGGAGAGCATCCCTCCCACTCGAGGGCATAGCCACGAGCCAGTCCTCGCCTAAGTTAAAAACTACTCCAAGTTGGTAGGATCCCTCCCACTTGGGGGGCTTAGCCGCGAGCCAGTCCTCGCCTAAGTTAAAAACTACTCTGAGTGGAGAACATCCCTCTCACTCAGGGGCTTAGCCGCGAGCCAGTCCTCACCTAAGTTGAAAAATACACCGGGTGGAGAGCAGCCCTCCCACTCAGGGGCTTAGCTGTAAGCCGGTCCTCACCTAAGTTGAAAAATACTCCGAGTGGGGAGCATCCATCCCACTCAGGGGCTTAGCCGCGAGCCAGTCCTCGCCTAAGTTAAAAATACTCCGAGTGGGGATCATCCCTCCCATTTGGGAGCTTAGCCGCGAGCCAGTCCTCGCTTAAGTTGAAAAATAATCCAAGTGGAGAGCATCCCTCCCACTCGGGGGCTTAGACGCGAGCCAGTCCTTGCCTAAATTAAAAATAGTTAGAGTGGAGAGCATCCCTCCCACTCGGGGGCTTAGCCGCAAGCTAGTCCTCGCCTAAGTTAAAAAACTCCGAGTGGAGAGCATCAATTCCACTCGGGGGCTTAGCCGCAAGCCAGTACTCGCCTAAGTTAAAAACTACTCCGAGTGGAGAGCATCCCTCCCACTTGGGGGCTTAGCCGCAAGCCAATCCTCGCCTAAGTTAAAAATACTCTGAGTGGAGAGCATCCCTCCCACTCGAGGGCTTAGCCACATGCCAGTCCTTGCCTAAGTTAAAAACTACTCCGAGTGGAGAGAATCCCTCCCACTCGGGGGCTTAGCTGCGAGCCAATCCTCGCCTAAGTTAAAAATACTATGAGTGGAGAGCATCCCTCCCACTCGGGGGCTTAGCCGCATGCCAGTCACCGCCTAAGTTGAAAAATACTCCAAGTGGAGAGCATCTGTCCCACTCATGGGCTTAGCCGCGAGCCAGTCCTCACCTAAGTTAAAGATACTCCAAGTGGAGAGCATTCCTCACACTCGGGGGCTTAGCCGCGAGCCAGTCCTCGCCTAAGTTAAAAAATACTCCGAGTGGAGAGCATCCCTTGCACTCAGGGGCTTAGCCGTGAGCCAGTCCTCGCCTAAGTTAAAAACTACTCCGAGTGGAGAGCAACCCTCCCACTTGGGGGCTTAGCCGCGAGCCAGTCCTCGCCTAAGTAAAAAAACTCCAAGTGGAGAGCATCCCTCCCACTCGAGGGCTTAGCCACGTGCCAGTCCTCTTCTAAATTAAAAACTACTCTGAGTGGAGAAAAACCCTTCCACTCGGGGGCTTAGCCGCGAGCCAGTCCTCGCCTAAGTTAAAAACTACTCCGAGTGGAGAGCATCCCTCCCACTTAGGGGCTTAGCCGCGAGCCAGTCCTCGCCTAAGTTAAAAATACTCCGAGTGGAGAGCATCCCCCCCATTCGGGGGCTTAGCCGCGTGCCAGTCCTCGCCTAAGTTTAAAACTACTCTGAGTGGGAGCATCCATCCCACTCGGGGGGCTTAGCCGCGAGCAAGTCCTCGCCTAAGTTAAAAATACTATGAGTGGAGAGCATCCCTCCCACTGGGGGGCTTAGCTGCGTGCCTGTCCTCACCTAAGTTAAAAACTACTCCAAGTGGAGAGCATCCCTCCCACTCGGAGGCTTAGCCGCAAGCTAGTTCTCGCCAAAGTTAAAAACTACTCTGAGTGGAGAGCATCCCTTTCACTCGGAGATCTATCTGCAAACCAGGCGAAATAAACTATGCAAGAAATTGGAAAGCAACATTCAGTTAAATCCATAACCTCAAGTTCTCAAGCGCAGATGAAAGTACTCGAGCTGAAAGCCCGAACGACTTTAACGGTTACATAAACACTCACCATACCGAGGCAAATAAGTTCCGACTAGAAGATACTCGAATCATAAAGTTTTTTTCCTTCATGCACCGGTAGGACTCGCAGGCTCGACGAAGGTGTCCAAGTCTATACCATCTACAATCCGAGTGGCTTCCTTGATGAAAGTCTCCATGAAGTCTTCAAACTTGAGCTTCTTCTTGTTCGCCACCTGGAGAGTCTTCAGCTTGTCTTCCTTGGCATCTTTGCAATGGACATAGACGAGTGAAAGGGCCACGTCAGCCCCGCACGGGCAGCAGACTTCTTCCATGCTTGCACATGACTAGGGATCTCACTGAGTTGAGTCATCATTGACTCAAGATCGTTCTGAAGTGTATCCTTAGGCCACAATTCTTTGTCTATCTTCGCCAACGCGGCCCTCAGACGAGTGATTTACCCACGGACTTCATCGAGACGAGCATCAAGTCGCAGCATGTTCAGAGCCACTGCGTCCTTGACGAGTGACTTGGTGGGATCCATATCCGTGTCGATCCGGTCAGTGTCCAGCCCGAAATCCTGACAAAATTCTGCACAAGGAAGGAAAGTATTAGTTATGCCATTGCTTTTGAGACCTGCAGAAATTCACTCGAACAAAGAGAGGTACCTTCAAGCTTGTCGTACATCTTCGCAAAACTTCCCAGATACTTCTCCACCGCATCCCTCTTCTAGGTGAGCTGGTCCACCTTGTCACTCAGAGTTGTCCTCTCTAGTTCGAAGGCACTCGCCTGATCTTCAATCTTTTTGGCCCACTCGCCTTGCACTTTTTAAGCTGAGCGGACTCCTTCCTCGCCTCTTCAATAGCAGTCTTCAGAGCTGCATTCTCCTCCTCCAACTTGCCAACCGAGGCCAGTTTGGCCTCAGCATCTTCAGCCTTCTCCTTAGCCACCTTTTACGCTCCCGCGAGTGCTTCGTCCTTCTCCTCCAGAGCCTGCTTCATGGTGTTTAAAGAAATAACATTCCTGAGTCGCGCTTGAAGTTGACGGTTCTCATTACGCACATTTGTTCGAGTGAAACTACTTGGCTCAAAGGACAGAAAGAAAGAACAACAGTGCACTCAGTCGATAGGATTTACCTCCCATGGTCTTCGCCTCCAACTGAGCATGCTCCAAGTTCCTTTTTGTCAGTTCCAAGTGAAGGAAGTATGCCCTAGAGGCAATAATAAAGTTGTTATTTATATTTCCTTATATCATGATAAATGTTTATTATTCATGCTAGAATTGTATTAACCGGAAACTTAGTATGTGTGTGAATACATAGACAAAATAGAGTGTCCCTAGTATGCCTCTACTTGACTAGCTCGTTAATCAAAGATGGTTAAGTTTCCTGACCATAGACACGTGTTCTCATTTGATGAACAGGATCACATCATTAGAGAATGATGTGATGGACAAGACCCATCCGTTAGCTTAGCATAATGATCGTTAAGTTTTATTGATATTGCTTTCTTCATGACTTATACATATTCCTTTGACTATGAGGTTATGCAACTCCTGAATACCGAAGGAACACCTTGTGTGCTATCAAATGTCACAACATAACTGGGTGATTATAAAGATGCTCTACAGGTGTCTCCGAAGGTGTTTGTTGGGTTGGCATAGATCAAGATTAGGATTTGTCATTTCGAGTATCGGAGAGGTACCTCTGGGCCCTCTCGGTAATGCACATCACTATAAGCCTTGCAAGCAATGTGACTAATGAGTTAGTTGTGGGATGATGCATTACGAAACGAGTAAAGAGACTTGCCGGTAATGAGATTGAACTAGGTATGATGATACCGACGATCGAATCTCGGGCAAGTAACATACCGATGACAAAGGGAATAACGTATGTTGTTATTACGGTTTGACCGATAAAGATCTTCGTAGAATATGTAGGAACCAATATGAGCATCCAGGTTCCGCTGTTGGTTATTGATCAGAGATGTGTCTCGGTCATGTCTACATAGTTCTTGAACCCGTAGGGTCCGCACGCTTAACATTTGATGACGATTTGTATTATGATTTATGTGTTTTGGTGACCGAAGATTGCTCGGAGTCCCGGATGAGATCACGGACATGACGAAGAGTCTCGAAATAGTCGAGAGGTAAAGATTGATATATCGGAAGATGGTATTCAGACACCGGAATGGTTTCGAGTGGTTCGGGTATTTTTCCGGAGTACCGAGGGGTTACCGGAACCCCCCCAGGGAAGTTATGGGCCTCATGGGCCACGGGAGAGAGAGGGGATAGCCCACAAGGGGTGGCCGCGCCCCCCCCATGGGATTCCGAATTGGACTAAGGGAGGGGCGGCACCCCCTTTTCCTCTCCTACTCCCTCTCCCTTTCCCCCTTTCCCACTCCGGAGAAGGAAAGGGGAATCCTACTAGGACTAGGAGTCCTAGTAGGACTCCCCCCATGGCGCGCCCCTCTAGGCCGGCCGCCTCCTCCTCTCCTCCTTTATATACGAGGGCAGGGGGGCACCCCAAAGCACAACAGTTGTTCTCTTAGCCGTGTGCGGTGCCCCCCTCCATAGTTTACTCCTCCGGTCATAGCATCGTAGTGCTTAGGCAAAGCCCTGTGTGGATCACATCGCCATCACCGTCAGCACGTCGTCATGCTGACAAAACTCTCCCTCGACCCTTTGCTGGATCAAGAGTTCGAGGGACGTCATCGAGCTGAACGTGTGCTGAACTCGGAGGTGCCGTATGTTCGGTACTAGATCGGTTGGATCGTGAAGACGTTCGACTACATCAACCGTGTTAACCAAACGCTTCCACTTTCGGTCTACGAGGGTACGTGGACACACTCTCCCCCTATCGTTGCTATGCATCTCCTAGATAGATCTTGCGTGATCATAGGAAATTTTTTTAAATTGCATGCTACGTTCCCCAACAGTGGCATCCGAGCCAGGTCTATGCGTAGATTATATGCACGAGTAGAACACAAAGAGTTGTGGGTGATAATAGTCATACTGCTTACCACCAACATCTTATTTTGATTCGGCGGTATTGTTGGATGAAGCGGCTCGGACCAACCTTACATGACCACATTCATGAGACCGGTTCCACCGACAGACATGCAACTTGTTTTGCATAAAGGTGGCTAGCGGGTGTCTGTTTCTCCAACTTTAGTTGAATTGAATTTGACTACGGCCAATCCTTGTTGAAGGTTAAAACAACACACTTGATGAAAATTCGTTGTGGTTTTGATGCGTAGGTAAGAATGGTTCTTGCTAGAAGCCCGTAGCAGCCACGTAAAAGTTGCAACAACAAAGTAGAGGATGTCTAACTTGTTTTTGTAAGGGATGTTGTGATGTGATATGGTCAAGACATGATGTCATATAAGTTATTGTATGATATGATCATGTTTGTAAAAGTTATCGGCAACTGGCAGGAGCCTTATGGTTGTCGCTTTATTGTATGAAATGCAATCACCATGTAATTGCTTTACCTTATCACTATGCAGTAGCGATAGTTGTAGAAGCAATACTTGGCGAGACGAGAATGACGCTACAATGGAGATCAAGGTGTCAAGCCGGTGACGATGGAGATCATGACGGTGCTTTGGAGATGGAGATCAAAGGCACAAGATGATGATGGCCATATCATGTCACATATTTTGATTGCATGTGATGTTTATCTTTTATGCATCTTATTTTTCTTAGTATGGCGGTAGCATTATAAGATGATCCCTCACTAAATTTCAAGGTATAAGTGTTCTCCCTGATTATGCATTGTTGCGACAGTTCGTTGTGCCGAGACACCACATGATGAGTGGGTGTGATAAGCTCTACGTTCACATACAACGGGTGCAAGACAGTTTTGCACGTGCAGAATACTCGGGTTAAACTTGACGAGCCTAGCATATGCAGATATGGCGTCGGAACACTGAGACCGAAAGGTCAAACGTGAATCATATAGTAGATATGATCAACATAGAGATGTTCACCATTGAAAATTACTCCATCTCACGTGATGATCGGACATGGTTTAGTTGATATGGATCACGTGATCATTTAGATGACTAGAGGGATGTCTATCTAAGTGGGAGTTCTTAAGTAATATGATTAATCACTACTGCAGGATGCTGTTAACGTGACACTATGATCAGAGACCCTTCAACGAAACTGTGTGCGATGCAATAATCGCAAACAGTGGTGTAAAAAAACTGTCAAAAAAGGCGCAAAATGTTTGCAATGATGGATGCATCAAACATGGTTCAGATTTTAGTTGCGTGTGTGATTTAGGGCATACGGTTCAGTTCAGTTAACCGTTTTCGATAAGTAGGAACAAAAGAAACGGGCGGCCAGATGAAGGTGTGTGCGCTTTACAGCATATGGTTCACTCGGATGAACTGTTTGTGATTAGGCAACACAAAAGAAACGGTCAGCCAGATCAAGGTGTGTGCGATGTACATCATACAGTTCACTCGGATGAACTTTTTGTGATTAGGCAACACAAAAGAAACGGTCAGCCAGATCAAGGTGTGTGCGATGTACGACATGCGGTTCACCCGGATGAACTATTTGCATTGAGACAAGAGAACATAAACGGTACAATATAACAAATACCATAAATATTGCAAGGTTCAAATTCAAAGATTACAACGCCCAAATTCATACATTGCATGATGCGTCATTTCTGAAAAGGGATCAGCCGCTGACAAGTCATGTATGGGTTTGACACAATAACTTTCAATTGCTTTGCCATATGATCTTCCAATATGAAATTTGGCATTTTTGGTGGCACTTCCATTCGACGGTACCAGCCGGCTCTGATAATCATACCATTGATCTTTCCTAATTAAATGCATGTTCAACCTCAGTACACTCAGCACCTTTGCTCTGGCAAGAAAGAACCCGGCGAGTGTAATCTCCGGTGGGGTCCCTCGGTAGGAGTTCAAAGTAATATTTGAGAGATGCAGATCCATGCATTCGATGTGATTGTCGTTATAAACATCATCCACCTCCGGGCCTAATATGCACTGCAAAAGAAGAGAACAAACGTGTTAGTGCCTACATGCAGTTTTGAACACTTCTACACGCCCATTTGGTTTGCAGGATTTGTAAAATGCACCAACATTCGATCTGGCATGATTAACATGGGCATTTGATTACAATCTAGAAACATGTAGCCTTCTTCACAATAGGTTGGATTAGATGAAAAATTCCCTAAGAAAACTAGTACAGATGAATCCAAAGGAGAAATGCTTATGGACGATTGTAACCATATGAATGAAGCAACCAATATGGGGTGGGGGTGTATGTCCTAAAATCCTCCAAAATTCCTTCAGAAATCGTAGTACACTATCATTGTAAACTTGGGAAAAGGTGCAAAACATTGAACTCCCTTATGGTTAACATTTAACAGGAAAGGAACATCACCTTGATATACAACTTCTTCAGGCACGGAAAGCACTCAGGCAACTGACAACTTGGTCCAGGTTGGGGACGATAGATTCTAGTGCCAAGACCATCACTGTGCCTAGATTCTGGGAGAAGCTTCGCTGGATGACAGACGAACATACATCTTCAAAACTAGAAATAACGTTGATATCAAGAAGGAGAGGTATATAAGGCGACTGTCACTACAAAAAAAAGACACATCCGTGACATTTTGGGCCGAACGAAAAAAAATTCTGTCATACTTATGACACTTCTATGACGATAATTGTGACAAAACCCGGTATCATCATAGATGTGGTGGGCTCCTACTTCTATGACAAAAAATCATGACAGAAAATGGGCTTTTCGTCCTGGGCGGGTCGGAGACGCAGCTGCATGACATTCTTTGGGCCGTCCATGACGGAAAAAACCATGGTAGAAGCGAGGGCGAGGAAAATATTGGGGTGTTCCCGGTTACGGTGGGTGGTCGGGGCTGAGCGATGCGCGTTTCTCTCGTACACGCATGCACGTGGGTGCGAGGCATTGGGATCTAACTGAACCCAAGCGAGGCATTGGGCTCTAACTGAACCCGAGCGATTGCACAGCAGGCTACGCGTTACTGAACCCGAGCGATCGATCGATGGCTGTTAACTGAACCCGTCGAGCGATTCCTTCGCTACTGCTGCTAACTGAAGCCGATCGATGCTGCCTCTGGATGAACAGTGAGTGTTGCTGGGGGGGTTTGGATGAACAGTTCCCGGTGGGGGTGGATGAACAGGACCCCGTGGTGTTGCCTCTGAATGAACAGGACCCCGATCGATCGAGCCGGTTGGGGCTGGATGAACAGGACCGCGTGGAGGGCTGGATGAACAGGACCACCCCGTGGAGGGCTGGATGAATAGTAGACGGTGGAGGGCTGGATGAACAGTAGCTCGTGGAGGGGTGGTTGAACAGGAGCCCGTGGATAGGGCTGGTTGAACAGTAGCCGGTGGAGTAGCGCGCGGTGGAGGCTGGATGAACAGGAGCCCTTGGATGAACAGTCGTAGGTGGAGGCTGGTGGAGGTCGATGGTGGATGAATAGTAGCCCATGGAGGCTGGAGGGGGTCGACGGTGAAGATGAATAGTATCCCGTGGAGTCCCGTTTTGCGGTACGCCACACCCCTCCCGATGAACAGGACCCCCGTTTCGACCGTAGCGCTCCAACACAAGTTCGTTTCCTCCGTTTTGCGGTACGCCACACCCCTTCCGATCAACAGGACCCCCATTTCGACCGTAGGAGGTCCGTTTCCTCCATTTTGTGGTACGCCAGAGCCCTCCCGATGAACAGGATCCCATTTCGACCGTGGCCGGTCGAACACAAGGCCGTTTCCTCTGTTCTGTGGTACGCCAGGCCTCGTTTCCATCGGTTGCTCCGTCCAAGCCGGTTGGCTCCCACACGTTCCGTTGCCTCCCGATGAACACGACACATTCTGTTGCCTCCCCATGAACATGACGACGACGCAGTTTCTCCGTTCCGACCCAGCCATGTACACGAGCCTTGGCCGTACGTATGCGCGAGTAGGCGTTCGAGACCCCACTCGTATGTATGTACGTGGCCATATTTTCTTTCTTTCACCCTGGCCGATGTACATACGTGTACATGCTACGTGCGCGCCTCTACTACGACATGTGCGCGCCTCTACATCGACCAGTATGTACGTACATGTTCGCGACTAGAATGACAACGCTACGTACGCTTCGACCAGGTGGGTCCCGACTGTCAGGCACTTCCTTCCGTGCGAAGATGTAGCTAGTGGGTCCCAGCAGTCAGGGGCGAATCATTTTTTTTGCCCGAACGCACTTCCTTGTGTGCGAAGATGTAGCTGGTGGGTCCCAGCAGTCAGGGGGAAATGTTTTTTTCATGAAATACGATGGCCCATCCGGTGGGTCCCTGCTGTTAGGTGGAGGAATCATTATTTTGCGCGTAATAAGGAGGCACTTTGCGCGTAATAAGGAGGCACTTCCTTGCGGCCGCCGTGGACCCAGCTGTCAGCCTCTCCACGTACAGTACTCTTCCGATGGAAATCGTTCCATGACCACGTTGACCACGCCGCGCCGAGAGCACCAGGGCAGTGGACGACGGCGAGGCCTAGGAAGGGGACGACGCGGAGCCGGGGAAGACGCGGCAGTGGAAGCCCGCGCGGAGAGGAGTACGAGGGTTCACTGGTTCGGCTGCGGTGTTAGGCTGCCGTCGCCGCAGGGCCTGGCCAGTGGTGGGAATAGTAGGGGGTGGTGAGGCCTCCACGGCAGCACAGCCGGCCACGGGAGGCAGGAGCATGTGGCACGACCGGCGCTACTTTGGCCGGCTGGAGCAAGAAGACCAAAGGTTGAAGAAGCACTACGGCCGATGGATGGACATCGTATGGTCACTGGAGCTAGAATCGTTCATATTGACTAAGTTAACAAAGCACTCCATCCCCGTCAACTTAGTAGGCCCACAAGTCAGCCTCCCACCAAGGTGGGTCCCAACTAGCAGGGGGAGTATTCATTTTTTTGTGCGCAATAAGGAGGCACTTCCGGTGGGTCCGAGCTGACAGCGGGGGGAACCTTTTTTCGTGAAAAACGGTGGCCCGTCCGGTGGGTCCCAGCAGTCAGGGGGGAAACGTTTTTTGGCCAAATACGGTGGCCCGTCCGGTGGGTCCCTGCTGTCAGGTGGAGGAATAATTATTTTCCGTGTAATAAGGAGGCACTTCCTTGCGGCAGCCGTGGACCCAGCTGTCAGCCTCTCCACGTACAGTACTCTTCCGATGGAAGTCGTTCCTTGACCACGTTGACCACGCCGCGCCAAGAGCACCAGGGCGGTGGACGATGGCGAGGCCTAGGAAGGGGACGACGCGGAGCCGGGGAAGACGCGACAGTGGATGCCCATGCGGAGAGGAGTACGAGGGTTCACTAGTTCGGCTGTGGTGTGAGGCTGCCGTCGCCGCAGAATAATAGGGGGTGTGGGTGAGTAGAGGGATGCCCTGGCCAGCAGTGGGAGTAGTAGGGGGCGGTGAGGCCTGCGCGGCAGCACAGCCGGCCACGGGAGGCAGGAGCAGGCGGCACGACCGGCACTGCTTTGGGCGGCTGGAGCAAGAAGACCAGAGGTTGAAGAAGCACGACGGCCGTTGGATGGACATCGTACGGTCACTGCAGCTAGAATCATTTATATTGACTAAGTTGACAAAGCCCTTGGTACGCGTCAACTTAGTAGGCCCACAGGTCAGCTTCCGAAACGGTGCGCCCCAAATGTCAGGGGGAGGAATCATTTTTTGGGCGGGTGAAGCTAGAATATCCGAGATTGAAGAAGAAGCACGGCATCCGTTGGATGGACATCCAACGGCCACTGCTGCCCCCCCCCCCCCCCCCCCCCCCCCCCCCCCCCCCCCCCCCCCCCCCCCCCCCCCCCCCCCCCCCCCCCCCCCCCCCCCCCCCCCCCCCCCCCCCCCCCCCCCCCCCCCCCCCCCCCCCCCCCCCCCCCCCCCCCCCCCCCCCCCCCCCCCCCCCCCCCCCCCCCCCCCCCCCCCCCCCCCCCCCCCCCCCCCCCCCCCCCCCCCCCCCCCCCCCCCCCCCCCCCCCCCCCCCCCCCCCCCCCCCCCCCCCCCCCCCCCCCCCCCCCCCCCCCCCCCCCCCCCCCCCCCCCCCCCCCCCCCCCCCCCCCCCCCCCCCCCCCCCCCCCCCCCCCCCCCCCCCCCCCCCCCCCCCCCCCCCCCCCCCCCCCCCCCCCCCCCCCCCCCCCCCCCCCCCCCCCCCCCCCCCCCCCCCCCCCCCCCCCCCCCCCCCCCCCCCCCCCCCCCCCCCCCCCCCCCCCCCCCCCCCCCCCCCCCCCCCCCCCCCCCCCCCCCCCCCCCCCCCCCCCCCCCCCCCCCCCCCCCCCCCCCCCCCCCCCCCCCCCCCCCCCCCCCCCCCCCCCCCCCCCCCCCCCCCCCCCCCCCCCCCCCCCCCCCCCCCCCCCCCCCCCCCCCCCCCCCCCCCCCCCCCCCCCCCCCCCCCCCCCCCCCCCCCCCCCCCCCCCCCCCCCCCCCCCCCCCCCCCCCCCCCCCCCCCCCCCCCCCCCCCCCCCCCCCCCCCCCCCCCCCCCCCCCCCCCCCCCCCCCCCCCCCCCCCCCCCCCCCCCCCCCCCCCCCCCCCCCCCCCCCCCCCCCCCCTCGGCGAGCTAGCTGGCGAGCCAGCATGTCCGGCTGCTGGACCGACCCACTGCCAAGCATGAGTCTGACTGCCCTGGCCCACCCAGACCGCCTCCCTCGCCCGCCCCGCTTCCCGGTGCAGGCAATTGCTCTGCCTTCAAATGACACAAGTGCCATCCGTCCATCCTTCTGCCGCCCACATTAATGATACGCGGTTGCCGAGGCAGCTACTCCGGCGCCACACGTCCATCCCTCCGCCGCCCACCATTGCTATATAAACTGCTGCGCCGGCCATAGCCGCAGTCATCCGCATCTGTTCCCTTTCTCTTGTCCACACCACTACTGCCCACCATGGCTTCCTCGTGCTCCAGCGCTCTTCAGGACGGGCGGACGATGGACCACAAGGAGATGGCAGCCATTGCTGCCGACTGGCTGGCCAGCAGGCAGCCGGAGGACGACGATGTCCCAATGGAGAACATGGCAGTCGACGATGCGACGCCAACCCCCTCCTCCGCGCCATCCTCGCCGGTGCATTGCACCATGACCATCAACGAGGCCCATGCCCAATATATGGACACGGTGAGGCAGAAGCGTGAGGAGCAGTTCCGGGAGGCGCAGGACGATGCCGCCTACAACCACCATCTCCTCCAGGAGCACCTACAAGCAGAGGAGCAGATCGCCGCGGAGCGGGCGGAGCAGGAGGCGCTGCTTGACTCGTACTGCTCCGCCCGCGAGGGCCGCCTCGAGCACTCGCGGTACCGCATGCGGGTGGCAGAGGCTGCGGCCGCCTACAAAGAGGGCGATGAAGCGGGCGAGGCGCTGTTTGGCGAGACCGAAGACGAGGCAGAGGACAATGCCGGCTCCGACGAGTCCTCGCTCCGCTGGCGTCGACGAGGCCCTGCTCAGCTGAGGCCCCGTGGCGCCAACAACGAGGCAGAGGACACCGCCGGCTCCGCCGAGGCCCCACCCTGCCGGCAACAAGGTGGAGGATTTCCCCCGCTCCACCGAGGCGCCGCCCGCCGGCAACGAGACAGAGGACATCGTCGGCTCCGCCGAGGCCCCGCCCCACTGCCAGTGAGGCCGCGCCACACAGAAAACGAGGAAGAGGAACACGGTAGGTCACCGCCGCTCGGGTCCAAGTAAGGCCACCGCTGCTACCCTCCGGTTGAAGCCAAGCTAGGCGGGTTGACCACTGACGGCCGGTTAGCTTCTTGGCGGCGACGTGGAGTCGGAGAGCTATGTTGGAGAAGGACGCTGCTTCTACTTAACTGCTGGTGCAGTTGGCTGACTGACATGTGGGCCCAACAGGCATCTGGGCCACATGTCAGTTACGCAACTGCACCTGCAGTTAAGTCACTGAAGCTTCTGTTCGGCTCAGCCGGACACAGGTGGGTAGCTTCGGTTAATTAATTATACCTCTAGCGCACCCCTTTGTAGTTGAAGAATGTATGAAATGTAATGAAATCCGGCATGTTTATATGAAATCCGACCATGTATGAATGAATTTATTTCGATTAGTTCGAATTCTTGTATCACTGGCATTGGATGAACATGCAAAACAATACGTACTAGCATTATTCCCAGGGTGATCACCTCATTTGCAGCAGTTTCACATGTACTCCCTCCGGTCCTTTCTAGTCTGCATACAAGTTTTGTCTGCAGTCAAAGTATCTCTACTTTGACCAATCTTATAGAAAAAAGTATGCACTTTCACAATGTGCGAAGTAAAAAGGAACAGAAGGAGTACAAAGAGTTTGAGCAGCTTTTTAGCATTCCTATACATTGCAATCAAACACACAGGCCTGGCAATTCATAGAGAACATTCAAAACAATCGATGATTATGCATCTCAGCGATTCACATGTCAGAGCCAATATTTACTTCACAACTAAAGAATAAAGAAAAAACGGATCAACGCTGCTGACAGCAAAGGGCGTCCCATTTGAAAATATCAAACGCATGTCTTCTTGCTAAAATCAATGAGCAAAATTTGACAAGGTTTTCCCATTCCAAAATATCAAATGCCTACGATTGTGGAATGGGCATGGTTTGCCATCAGTTCGGACATTGACATGGCACCTCGTGCTAAATAAACCAGCTGTTCTTTTTGTGCAGTTCCACCAAAATCAACCAAATTCGCGTGTAGCTTGTATGATTTCGCCCTTATATGTTGCAACGCCTTGAACTTATCGGCACCTCCTTTCTTGTGGTGGAAATGAATGATTCGATGTATTCATGAACATTTTGTGCAGTTCCCATTGAAATCAAGCTAAGCACCCCTGTTTGCACAAATACAAAAAAAGTGATTAGTATAAAGCAAACTGTACTATGAATTGACAGTTTAAACAGGCACCTACGTAGAGCACACTTTTAGAGAAATGGAACTCACTGGAAAGAATCCTAGAACAACATTGTACTTGCGCATCACAGCAAGAAAATGGAGATTTGTGAGTCCTTCTGAGATGAAGTTAGTTTGGTCATGTGGGGAGTAATGTAACCATCCTTCAACTGCTCCTTCTGATGAGAAGATAGACAGGGCTTCTTCATCCTGGCATAATCGGAACTAGTCACTTCACGTACTCCATATTCTTCTTCAGAGGAGGATGATCCTATTGTGCAAAGACAAAAGGACAACTAAATGCTAGCATCCCTGTTTGCTCGAAAAAAGGAAAGAAAATATTTAAAATAGCACAGATGAAGCACTTCTCAAGGACAATACCACTTTTTCATGATAGTATCTAAACAGTAGCACAACACCAATAGAGCTGACAAAGCTCAATCATATGGATGAAATCAGCGGGCGAGTACCAACCTTTGTCAGGAGGCTTATTGTGTAGAGCATACAGATGAAGCACTTCTCCGAAACCATCTGTTGCTATCTACTGTGGTGGCCATGCTTACTATATACTCCTCGATTAGTTTAATGTTTCCAACATCTTCTTGTGCAGTTCCACTAAAATATATGGTATCTTCAAAGAAGATCCCTGTTTGCACAAGTAGAGATAATTACGTATTACATTAAGAGTGGCATCAAATCAGTGGCAAAACAATTGCTCGTTCCAGCCATAGCAATAAATTAAGATGCAAAACTATATCATTACTTGTGTCATCACAGTTCTAGTGCTTCATTATAGCACCAGGAGTTGATTTTTTGTTTTTCTTCCGCTTGTTCTTCCCCTTCATCACTTGGTTCAATAACAGACAAGCTTCGCCTTCAATGTAAGATTTGGCATGTCAATTAGGTTGCACAAGTATAGCACTAAACAATGACATTAATTTTCTGATGAAAGTGGCAAAATACAGGCCAACAGTTGTGAAATATCCTTATCTTACCTCAATGGGATATTACGGTGCACATACAGATTGGAAGTCTTGTCTCCATTTGTGTAGTTCCCTAAAATCAAGCAACATTACCGTACAAGTAGCACAACATATGAAAGCACACTGCAGAATCATGTGAAAGAAGGCTAGTACTGACCTCTCATGACGCGGAATTCAAACAACTCACAAGAAGAAGATCTGAACCAAATTTGCCAACACGGATAGGAAGTAAGATCTCCTCTTCTGCAGTTCCACTAAGATCAAGCAATCAAGCAACATGGTCAGTGTGACATTTTGGTTGAACTGCACAAAACACTCTTAAAACAAAAGTGTTTTGTGCAGTGCAACAAAAGGTCACAATGGCAACGAGGTGAAGTAGATAACCCTGTTTACACAGAGGTGCAAAGGAAACAACTAGTGGTCAATAACGGTGGATGACACAGAAGCCAACAAAAAGAAGCATCTACCTTATCTAAATGGGAAAGAAAGCAAGACAGTAGCATTTCTCAAACGGTGGCATTGATTTATATTAACAGAGAGATTATATTAACAATAAAATTCGTTAAACATGTAATTTACTTTTAACTGTGGCATTGCATCAATTTTCTAGCGGCATTATTAGAGGGTGTTTGTTTACTTGGACATTTTGGTGGAGGGACTAAAAAAACTCTGTGTCAGTCCCATCTAAACCAAACAAGAGGGACTTTTAGGGACTAAAAGTGGGCATTTGGGACTAAAGAAAGAAGACCCCGAGGGAGAGTCTTTTTGGGACTTTTTCCAACAGTTGCCCCTGCCACGCATCGCACCTTGTCTCTATTAGTTCATTACTAGGGGTAACATGGTGTTTTAGCATGTCATTTAATAACCTCTAGTCCATGTTTAGTCCCTGGAACCAAGCAGGTAGGGACTAGGGAGTTTTTAACCAAACAGGGCCTTAGATTAACAACAGCTAAAGAGTTGCACGGGACAGTGGACGCACCAGCACCATGTGCATCTACCGATGTACTAGGGTGATGCACAGTCTGTTGCAACAAAGAACAAACAACCAAGGAGCATATTTGTGTTGGTCCCAGTTTTGTTATCTTTAGACATCTTTCCCTATGTGAGCGCAGCAAATCTAGTCCTGCTCAAACTCTACAGCCTTGTCCCCCAAAACAAAAGATCAGTTCGTTACAGATGTGCGTACTGCATTTGTTATTGTTTTCCCTTTTCGACCAACGTAGGTGCTGGATAGCCAGTCTGTACTAGTACTTTCCCCACTTCCTTTCCTCTTTGAACTATGTCCTAGATTTATGCTATACAACTTTCCCCACTACTTTCCCCCATTCCTGTCCTCTTTGAACCACGTCTTAGATTCATGCGATACAACTTTCCCCACTACTTTCCCCCTTCCTTTCCTTTTTGAACCACGTCCTAGATTCATGCTATACAACTTTTCCCACTACTTTCCCCCATTCCTTTCCTCTTTGAACCACATCCTAGATTCATGGTATACAACTTTCCCCACTACTTTCCTGTTTTGTCCAACACCTAGATTCGAGTGTAGAAGCAGAAAAAGCCCACATGCAGCTAGAGCAATGCATGTGGAATAAGTAAATTATACCTTAAGGTTCTTGGGGTCTGGTTCGGTGGGCGACCGGAGGCCGTTCGACCCACACTATGTACGGCGGCGAAGAAGAAGGGGTCAGAGGCCCTCCCGCACCGCTGCTGGGTGAAAGTGAACAGCTGCGCCGGTAGTGGATTCCCTCCCTCGCCGACGGCGACAGCATTAAGCCTCCTTCCCTTCCCGGCGGACGGATCCTGCCGGCTCTTTGACCAGCAGTGAGGGGCCCCCCCCCCCCCCCCCCCCCCCCCCCCCCCCCCCCCCCCCCCCCCCCCCCCCCCCCCCCCCCCCCCCCCCCCCCCCCCCCCCCCCCCCCCCCCCCCCCCCGTGAGAGAGTGTGAAGAGAGCAACTACAAGCGCTGAGGCTCCAGCGTGTATATATATACTGGAGAGAGTGTGAAGAGTGCAAACCCTAGAAAACAAGCGCCGAGACTGCAGCTTATACATGATGAGGTGATTATACGGTCACTACGAGATCGTATAGCTCCGTATCCATCCATTTTGACCAGTCAAAGAATCCTCCTGGCACGAATTATGCTCAAGTGTAGTTATCGAACCCGGGACCTCAAGTTTGATGAGCGAACAGGCTAACCAGCTACACAACCCTCCCGTTATGTTCAATGAGAGGAAAATAACCTTTTATACATTCCTGCATTCGTGTGACAAGCATGCCGTGTTTTTTTTTGTGTGTGGGAGTCATTGGGATTTAAATCATAATCGTGTCATGTGGCTTTGGTGGTAAGACTACCCACAGTGGTGCAGAAATAATGTAGCCTTAGTCACCTTACCTCTCTCCACGTAGTACGTTGGGTCCCACCAGTCAGAGGGTGAAACAAACAAAGTAATAAGAAAAATTAAAAGCGCCATCGGTGTATCTTACCTCACACATCTCGCTACTGCTCGGGAACACTGTCCAATTGATCCCTCTGTTCGCTCACGTACTATTTTAAGTGAATCCTTATTATAACATGCACACAATTTTGGGCACTTGTATTCGACCTAAGTCACTGTGCCACCATATCTCATACGACTCCCTCCGTCTAGGTGTAATAAGTCATGTTAGAAGGTGCAGTGGGACCAAGGTGCAAGCAGATTGGAGGAGAAGGAGAAACTTGACCGGTCATTCCTCCAATCAAAGCCCTGATTTTTGTCTCTAAATGCAACAATTAATCCAAACAACTAAGAGATGTTGTTTTAGCTACCATGCAGGGCCACGTATTAACTCGCATGCAAGCCGACTTTGATTTCTTGACTGATCAACGCGTAGTTGCGCTCCATGCATTGGGTTTCCAGGGGAGATAACAAGGCAGAGTAAGGAGCGTTTGGTTACATTGCTTAGGCTGGTCATAGTGGTGAGTAACTTGGACTAGTAACATGTATATGTTACTAGTCTATGTTACTACTACGCGAAGTTTGCCATCGGAAGCGAGCCGATCTGGCTCTCCTGAGCTAGCAAGGTTTTTCTAGCCCACAAAAGCTAACATATTTTAACAGTTCCAAACGCCTAACCTTGCCCGGCTATGCTATAAGCTGTTCTTGCTAAGGATCCAAACGCTCCCTAAGTAACAACGCTCGCTAGCAACGAGGCCATGAGGGGATTGAGATGCAAAGTTAATGGACGACGCCTAAACATTTTGGGAATATCTGATTTCCGTAAGATGACTTAACACCTAGACGGAGGGAGTACTACTCCTCAGTCCAGGTTTGATGGAATATTCATCACCTCTTCTCTTCTTGTATGTACTCCATTTGTATCTCACTTCCTGTGGCTTCGCACTCGCACGATTTTCCTATTCTATGAACCTGTGTGTGCGTGTGCATGTGTGTGTGTGTGTTTAACAGCATGTGTGTGTTAGAGAGAGTGATAGATCGACCTACTCCTACAGAGAGATGGTGTGTAGTGTACGATTTTAGCCGTGAGAGTCGGTGCATCCTCTCGTTTCTGGGCATCCGGTAGGGACAGGCGGACAGCTATCACGCCCTCTCCTTTCCAGCCTGGCCCACCCAAAGCCCCTCCATCGCCCGCGCGCGCTTCCCGCCCGAAACGGTCAGCGCCGCTCCAAAAAATCGGTGCCGCATTCATGCCCGGGCAGAGCGCACGCGACCTCTCACTGGCCCCTGCGTTGAAGGGAGAAGCGGATTCAAGAGTGATGGTTGCTTCGTCCGTCCAACTTACTGCTGGGTCTATGTGATTTGATGGCTCATTGGTCATTATTACTGAGGTGGTAGGACTGCTGGATGTCCCACGCTTTCGGCGAAAGGAGGTACTACTAGATTACAATTTTCTCCATTCTTACGTCGGAGGAGTGCAAGAGCAGTGAAAACACGCAGGCTCAGTGATTACATGGCCCACCTCACACTATCACCATATTTTCTGGACACCGTGCGACACCTAACTCTTTACATAGTACTCCCTCCGTTCCTAAATATAAGTCTTTGTAGAGATTCCACTAGGTGGACTACATACGGAACAAAATGAATGAATCTACACTTAAAATGCATCTATATACATCCATATGTGGTTCATGGTGAAATCTCTACAAAGACTTATATTTAGGAACGGAGGAAGTACTAGTATAGTACGTACTATAATTTATCAACGAGATAGTACAATGCTATGTAGCTTCCAGCTTCTGTTACATGTATCTTGCGTCCAAGGTTGCCCATTGCAACATTTCATCAAATACAAAGGAGACTAACATGCATGCTATTGCATCTCAATGATTGACAGATCATAGCAAATATCGGTTCCTCAAAAAGATCATAGCAAATATGTACTCCCTCCGTTCCAAAATAAGTGTCTCAACTTTATGCAGCGGGTGTTTGTTTCTAGGGACTTTTTAGTGTAGGGACTAGAAAAAGTCCCTCTTAGAGACTTCTTAACCAAACAGGAGGGACTACTAAGGACTAAAACTTGCTTTTTGGGACTTAATGAATAAGACTCTCAAGGAGAGTCTTTTTTGGGACTTTTCCAACAATGCCCCTCCCTGCACCCATTGCCCCACCGCCCCATGGTGTTGTTTGGTTGTTATTTTTTTGTATACTGGGGGTAACATGGTCATTCAATAACCTCTAGGGAGGGACTAGGGACTTTTTAGTCCCTGAAAACAAACAGGGAGGGACTTTTTAAGGAGTAGCGACTTTTTAGTTGGGACTAGAAAAAGTGCTAGGACTTATGAACCAAACAGGGCCTCAATATGGACTACATACGGAGCAAAATGAGTGAATATCCACTCTAAAATACGTCTATATACATCAGTGTTTGGAGTATGTACTAGTAGTTCATATTGAAATCTACTAAAGGACATATATATTCCAAACAATATGATAATCTCTCTAACCAAGGTAGTAGGGACGAGGAGTAAACGGAGGGAGTAGTAAAATTTTCTCCTCATCCTGTGAGCCACCGCACGCGTGGGCGAGGGAGCGGGCGTAAGGCGTACAGTACTACTACTAGTAAGCAAGCTTCACCTCATCCTGCGAGCCACCACGCCCGTGGGCGGGGGAGACGGCGTACTAAGCAAGCTTCTCCTCATTCTGCGAGTTGACGGGACACATCAAAAGTACTCCAGTGTATAGAGCCTTGCCTCTAAGGTAGGCCCCACATGGTTTGCCTCTTTTTTAACATAACGCGTCAAGTCGCACTTTGTTTGTTCACCCGTGGTAGACGATCCTCCCTCCATCAAGTGGACAACCAGTACACGTGTCAAATTACCACGTGGGCTGCCTTTTCGTACAGAAATGAGCTCCACCGTGTACCCGCGCGGGTGTGGTTGGGAAAGAGATGGGAGTACGTGCGTCGTGCGTGCATCTCTTCTCTTCGTGCACGTCCCTCACCTACGTGGGTGTGTGTGAGTGATACAAACCTAGACAAATGTCTTGTGCATTCGTGAGTGTTTTTTGTTTTGGGGGGCCCCCCCCCCCCGGGGGTTGATTTCGTGAATGTATTTGTGGGAATATGTGTCGATGACATCTCAAACAAAATTTTGCATGCAATGTTGTCTGTGAAATGGAGGCCTATCCATATCATATATAGAGGGCCGGGCGATCCACGAGAAGAGAGGGAGGGTTCATAGATATCGATAGAGTCGAAGAGAGGATCAAGTGGGTGGGTGCGAGATCGATGAAGAGAGCCATCGAAATTGTGTGTGTGTGCAAGTCAAAGATATAGGGCGACTGACCTACCGGAACGTCAGCGGGCATAGGTCAAGTTTGTGTGTGGCAGGGAGACATGACTAGAGCGCTCGATGTATCGGTGTGTGTGTGTGGGAGGGGGGTGGGGGGAGGGGTAGGCAGAGGCCTAACTATAGAGGTAGAACGACTCGTATATGTGTTGAGAAGGAGAGACCCAGCTATGTCTTGAGGGAGATCGGTCGACATCCATACATAACTGAAGGACGGGAAATAGGATGGGACAGAGAGAGAGAGGAGAGATAGAGGGAGGGAGAGGGGTAGAGTGTTGGATGGGTGATGGAGTTGCTTCTCGAAGATGGTGGGAGAGGCCTACTAGACAAACTGAGGGTGGAACTGCAATATTATCAATAAGAGTGGGGATGTGTTTCTGTGTGTGCCTGTGCGTGATAGATCTGTCGGGACGCATCCATGGATGATGAAGGGGAACCATGTGTTTGGTAAGCAAACCTAACTAGATCGGTAGATCAATTGTTGTTTGTCGGAGGAAGGGAGAGACATAACTAATGAGGTAGATCGATCGACGTGTGGGGAAAAATGAGTTATAAGGACCTAGCTAGCTATATGTATAGCGGGAGATCGGTCGGTGTACGTCCATTTGTTAGAGGCAAATAAGGCCCGGCAAGACGGATTGACAGAGAGAATGGAGCTAGGAGGTGGTGCGAGAGGCCCAGCTACTAGCTAGACAGGGGGAGGAGTGTGCAGTTGTGAGATCGATGAAAAGAGGGGCGAGAGTTTACACGTGTGTGGGACCGTATGAGAGACACGAGGCAAGGACACATAAAGGAGGAGATTGAAGGTGCGTGTGTATGTTGTAGGCAGACATCGCTGGAGAGGTTTATCGATCAGTGTGTGTCAGAAAAAAGTTGTGGAGACTGTGGGAGAACGACCTAAAGAAATAAAATGAATGTGCGCGATGGATAGAATGCTGAGGGAGGGGGAGGGCGAGGAGGGCGTGCGCATCACGAGAGAAAGTTAGTGGTAGCTACAAAGGTTAGAGGATTGTGTGGGTGTAAGAGACTAACAAAGATCATAATTTGATATGAAAGTGGATTCATATATTTGAATAGGAGATCATAGTGTTTTAAACATATGCATGCATGAATATAGCGGTGATACGCGTGTTGTGGTTTTGCACATGTTATACCATAATGTGATAATGCATGGCGTTTGCAACTCACAGCTAAATGTCAAACAATTAAACCATACTATACATTTGTGATAATGTGTGGCGTTTGCAGCTTACAACTAAATATCGAACAATCTAAACAATACTATATATCGAACATTCTCACATTTTATTTGAATTTGTGGTAATGTGTGGTGTTTGCAACTCACATCTAAATACTTGTAGGCGTAGGGGGCGGGGCACCATACATCATGTGATAAACACATTATACATATGAGACATGGTTTAGATTATGAAGATCTAGCTAGAGCTTGAAATGTACTGTGATATGAAATCAACATGAAGTGGATTCAAAAAATCAAGTTCGAGTTCATATAGTACACATAGTTCATATGTAACTCGAGACTAATCATGTGGTGTGCTGTGAAGATAATACACAAACGATCCCCCCCCCCCCCCCCCCCCCCCCCCCCCCCCCCCCCCCCCCCCCCCCCCCCCCCCCCCCCCCCCCCCCCCCCCCCCCCCCCCCCCCCCCCCCCCCCCCCCCCCCCCCCCCCCCCCCCCCCCCCCCCCCCCCCCCCCCCCCCCCCCCCCCCCCCCCCCCCCCCCCCCCCCCCCCCCCCCCCCCCCCCCCCCCCCCCCCCCCCCCCCCCCCCCCCCCCCCCCCCCCCCCCCCCCCCCCCCCCCCCCCCCCCCCCCCCCCCCCCCCCCCCCCCCCCCCCCCCCCCCCCCCCCCCCCCCCCCCCCCCCCCCCCCCCCCCCCCCCCCCCCCCCCCCCCCCCCCCCCCCCCCCCCCCCCCCCCCCCCCCCCCCCCCCCCCCCCCCCCCCCCCCCCCCCCCCCCCCCCCCCCCCCCCCCCCCCCCCCCCCCCCCCCCCCCCCCCCCCCCCCCCCCCCCCCCCCCCCCCCCCCCCCCCCCCCCCCCCCCCCCCCCCCCCCCCCCCCCCCCCCCCCCCCCCCCCCCCCCCCCCCCCCCCCCCCCCCCCCCCCCCCCCCCCCCCCCCCCCCCCCCCCCCCCCCCCCCCCCCCCCCCCCCCCCCCCCCCCCCCCCCCCCCCCCCCCCCCCCCCCCCCCCCCCCCCCCCCCCCCCCCCCCCCCCCCCCCCCCCCCCCCCCCCCCCCCCCCCCCCCCCCCCCCCCCCCCCCCCCCCCCCCCCCCCCCCCCCCCCCCCCCCCCCCCCCCCCCCCCCCCCCCCCCCCCCCCCCCCCCCCCCCCCCCCCCCCCCCCCCCCCCCCCCCCCCCCCCCCCCCCCCCCCCCCCCCCCCCCCCCCCCCCCCCCCCCCCCCCCCCCCCCCCCCCCCCCCCCCCCCCCCCCCCCCCCCCCCCCCCCCCCCCCCCCCCCCCCCCCCCCCCCCCCCCCCCCCCCCCCCCCCCCCCCCCCCCCCCCCCCCCCCCCCCCCCCCCCCCCCCCCCCCCCCCCCCCCCCCCCCCCCCCCCCCCCCCCCCCCCCCCCCCCCCCCCCCCCCCCCCCCCCCCCCCCCCCCCCCCCCCCCCCCCCCCCCCCCCCCCCCCCCCCCCCCCCCCCCCCCCCCCCCCCCCCCCCCCCCCCCCCCCCCCCCCCCCCCCCCCCCCCCCCCCCCCCCCCCCCCCCCCCCCCCCCCCCCCCCCCCCCCCCCCCCCCCCCCCCCCCCCCCCCCCCCCCCCCCCCCCCCCCCCCCCCCCCCCCCCCCCCCCCCCCCCCCCCCCCCCCCCCCCCCCCCCCCCCCCGGGGGCGGTGGTCGCCGGCGGTGGTGGGGCGGTGGCGTGGGGATCGCCGGAGAAAAAGCTCGGCACGGGGGGCCTAGAGGGATGGCCGGGGCGGCGGCGGACCAGCGGTGGGGAGTGTTTTCGGGGCGGGTGGGGCGGCGCACCACCGGCCGCGGGCGGTTGTTTGGCCGGTGGTGGCTGGCGGCTCAGGGGGGTGGAGGTTGAAGATGAACTGCAGGCCCTTGATTTCATATCCAACGGCTGCAAAATCGACTGACCAGAGATGAAAAAGTCAGTTGACTGACGTGTAGCCTCACCTCTAGTGCATTCAGTTTCGACAGTAAAATTCAGTTTTGAAAGCAAAATTCAGTTTCGACAGTTAAGTTCAGTTTCGACAGTTAAATTCAGTTTCGACAGTTAAGTTCAGAGATGAGCGGCTGATGTATACATCTAGCACTTTGTGGTTATGTATTTTACGTCATCTATTGGAGATGCTATTAGAATTCCACTCAGGTTAACGTTGTCTCTCTTGTCCTGCTTCAGCCTCGGCGTCGTACAACTCACCGGAGCTGCTCCAATGACGAAACCCTCCATCACAGCGGAGCAGTACCTCGGGCTCCATCTCCAGACGCCTAAGATCTTCTTCCCCTCCTCCGACATCCAAGTCAGCCAGAGCATCCTCACTGGCCAACCCAATCACGCTGAGATCGACATGGCTTCGCCAAAGAGGTTGTACACTTCCTGTGGTTTGACTTAATCTCACCATGCTTCTTTGCATCCTGTGATCTTCCAATTCTTGTGAACCAAACACCCAGATTGGCAGAAATCCTGTGTTTTTAAATTCTCTGTTTTGCACGTGCATTCCTATCCTATTCCTATCTATTTCCTATCCCTGCATTGTCAGAATCCTCAAATTCAAACAAGCCCTTACACAATTACTTATGTTATAGATATGTGTCAAAGAAAACCTTGTGTGGTTTGTCCTGCTCCTGTGGTGCTGTGTTCCACCCCAGCTCAGCTGCTCCAATGACAGAAGGGTTCACCACAGCAGGGATCCGCTCTCCAGACTATCTTTCGCCGCCTCAGATCTTCTTCCCCGCCGCCGGCAGCCACGACAACTGCATTACCATCATCAACTGAGTAGATGACCTTGAGGACTACACGGGTCCACAAGAGAGGTCGCACTCTTCCATGTCTGCTTACGTTATGCATCGCTTAATATGATGACATGCTACTTTATCATCGTGTTCACCTATTAGACTCCGAGTCAGGTCCAAACTTATGCTGAAACTTGAGTTTTTAAATGGTTGTGGGGTACATATTGGGGCAGCAATCAGTACTATCTGTCTACTATCTGGTTAATCTCGGGTGTCTACTATGAGTTTCATGTTGGGTGCAAACAAACATTATCAGGCCGGTTTTCCAATAAAACATTTATTGAAAAATCGCCCCTTTAGTCAGACCAGTATAGAAAAATCCTCCTTACTGGTAGACAAATCCTTGATACAGAAATCCAGAAGTACTAAATATTATACAGGGTTGAGCTGAGGCTGCTCAACAATTTTATTACAAGCACGCCAATATTATACATACAGGCGGATATGACACAAAGGGTATGGTGGCATAACTACTAACTCGTAATAAAAGTGGTGGTGGATATGTCACAGTGAAGAGGGTGACATGACTCCAAAATCTTACAACTCATCAAGCACCGGAGTGAGGCTCGATGATTTTATTAGGGTAGCGGAAGCGTATATAATACAAGTGACCAACTCGAGGATCGCAAGGGACTGACTGGGACTCCTCTAGGCGTCGGACACGCTATCGTACTCTTCATCCATAAGATTGCCTTCGTCAACATCTGGCCAAATCAACAAGCCAGGTGAGTACTTTGAATGTACTCGCAAGACAGTTTGGACATAAGATATAACAAATGCAAACATGATGCGCATGAGCAGATTAGTAAAGCACACTCAGGTAATAAATTTGCACTGTAACATAAATAAAAAGGAAGTCAGGCGGTAGTCCTCCCGAAATCCCAAAAAAATAGCTGAAGACTGATCGGGTGTCTGAAGCGACGCCTCGAAAGGTAAAAATAAATTAACATGCCGCAGTCGGGCGTCAAGGCGACACCACATAAAGGGCTTATATTGAAAAGTAAATGACAGTGCGTGCCACAGTCGGACGTTTGAGCGACATCACATAAAGGGCTTATATCAAAAGTAAATAACATGAGTGCCACAGTCGGACGTCTGAGCGACATCACATAAAGGGCTTATATCAAAAGTAAATAACATGAGTGCCACAGTCAGACGTCTGAGCGACATCACATAAAGGGCTTATATTTCGTCATTCAAATTCAAGTAGCTCATGAAGGTAACATCAGGGAATATTCAATACATAATAATAAACTGGTTAGTCCATCCACAGGAATAGCATTCAGCCAGATTCTCCACTCTCAGTTACATGCTTACTCTCCGGAGACTGTCACTGAGACTGACACTGAGACTGACACCGATCTGTTAACCAACGTCCTTGACCATGGACATGGTTACTCGAATGGATTTGACTCTGCAGAGTTTCCCCCCCCCCCCCCCCCCCCCCCCCCCCCCCCCCCCCCCCCCCCCCCCCCCCCCCCCCCCCCCCCCCCCCCCCCCCCCCCCCCCCCCCCCCCCCCCCCCCCCCCCCCCCCCCCCCCCCCCCCCCCCCCCCCCCCCCCCCCCCCCCCCCCCCCCCCCCCCCCCCCCCCCCCCCCCCCCCCCCCCCCCCCCCCCCCCCCCCCCCCCCCCCCCCCCCCCCCCCCCCCCCCCCCCCCCCCCCCCCCCCCCCCCCCCCCCCCCCCCCCCCCCCCCCCCCCCCCCCCCCCCCCCCCCCCCCCCCCCCCCCCCCCCCCCCCCCCCCCCCCCCCCCCCCCCCCCCCCCCCCCCCCCCCCCCCCCCCCCCCCCCCCCCCCCCCCCCCCCCCCCCCCCCCCCCCCCCCCCCCCCCCCCCCCCCCCCCCCCCCCCCCCCCCCCCCCCCCCCCCCCCCCCCCCCCCCCCCCCCCCCCCCCCCCCCCCCCCCCCCCCCCCCCCCCCCCCCCCCCCCCCCCCCCCCCCCCCCCCCCCCCCCCCCCCCCCCCCCCCCCCCCCCCCCCCCCCCCCCCCCCCCCCCCCCCCCCCCCCCCCCCCCCCCCCCCCCCCCCCCCCCCCCCCCCCCCCCCCCCCCCCCCCCCCCCCCCCCCCCCCCCCCCCCCCCCCCCCCCCCCCCCCCCCCCCCCCCCCCCCCCCCCCCCCCCCCCCCCCCCCCCCCCCCCCCCCCCCCCCCCCCCCCCCCCCCCCCCCCCCCCCCCCCCCCCCCCCCCCCCCCCCCCCCCCCCCCCCCCCCCCCCCCCCCCCCCCCCCCCCCCCCCCCCCCCCCCCCCCCCCCCCCCCCCCCCCCCCCCCCCCCCCCCCCCCCCCCCCCCCCCCCCCCCCCCCCCCCCCCCCCCCCCCCCCCCCCCCCCCCCCCCCCCCCCCCCCCCCCCCCCCCCCCCCCCCCCCCCCCCCCCCCCCCCCCCCCCCCCCCCCCCCCCCCCCCCCCCCCCCCCCCCCCCCCCCCCCCCCCCCCCCCCCCCCCCCCCCCCCCCCCCCCCCCCCCCCCCCCCCCCCCCCCCCCCCCCCCCCCCCCCCCCCCCCCCCCCCCCCCCCCCCCCCCCCCCCCCCCCCCCCCCCCCCCCCCCCCCCCCCCCCCCCCCCCCCCCCCCCCCCCCCCCCCCCCCCCCCCCCCCCCCCCCCCCCCCCCCCCCCCCCCCCCCCCCCCCCCCCCCCCCCCCCCCCCCCCCCCCCCCCCCCCCCCCCCCCCCCCCCCCCCCCCCCCCCCCCCCCCCCCCCCCCCCCCCCCCCCCCCCCCCCCCCCCCCCCCCCCCCCCCCCCCCCCCCCCCCCCCCCCCCCCCCCCCCCCCCCCCCCCCCCCCCCCCCCCCCCCCCCCCCCCCCCCCCCCCCCCCCCCCCCCCCCCCCCCCCCCCCCCCCCCCCCCCCCCCCCCCCCCCCCCCCCCCCCCCCCCCCCCCCCCCCCCCCCCCCCCCCCCCCCCCCCCCCCCCCCCCCCCCCCCCCCCCCCCCCCCCCCCCCCCCCCCCCCCCCCCCCCCCCCCCCCCCCCCCCCCCCCCCCCCCCCCCCCCCCCCCCCCCCCCCCCCCCCCCCCCCCCCCCCCCCCCCCCCCCCCCCCCCCCCCCCCCCCCCCCCCCCCCCCCCCCCCCCCCCCCCCCCCCCCCCCCCCCCCCCCCCCCCCCCCCCCCCCCCCCCCCCCCCCCCCCCCCCCCCCCCCCCCCCCCCCCCCCCCCCCCCCCCCCCCCCCCCCCCCCCCCCCCCCCCCCCCCCCCCCCCCCCCCCCCCCCCCCCCCCCCCCCCCCCCCCCCCCCCCCCCCCCCCCCCCCCCCCCCCCCCCCCCCCCCCCCCCCCCCCCCCCCCCCCCCCCCCCCCCCCCCCCCCCCCCCCCCCCCCCCCCCCCCCCCCCCCCCCCCCCCCCCCCCCCCCCCCCCCCCCCCCCCCCCCCCCCCCCCCCCCCCCCCCCCCCCCCCCCCCCCCCCCCCCCCCCCCCCCCCCCCCCCCCCCCCCCCCCCCCCCCCCCCCCCCCCCCCCCCCCCCCCCCCCCCCCCCCCCCCCCCCCCCCCCCCCCCCCCCCCCCCCCCCCCCCCCCCCCCCCCCCCCCCCCCCCCCCCCCCCCCCCCCCCCCCCCCCCCCCCCCCATTCTTTTTAAATAAAAGAATTTGTAAAACCACCCAAGAGTATTTGTGTTGAACCAACACATGTTGAAAAACCCTCAAGACCAAAATCAAGATTGAGAAGGACTTATAAAATATTTGTCATAAAAAGATTTGGGAAGGAGAGTCCCTCTTTGAAAAAAAATCCAGATAACCTCCTTTAAATCAAATAAAGAATTTAATAAAAAAATCAAACCAAAATTTTGGGGTGTTACAACACCTACCCCCTTAGGAAAAATCTCGTCCCCGAGATTTCAGCTGTTCCTCAAATAGGTGTGGGTACTCTGCCTGAAGAAAATCCTCTCTTTCCCATGTCGCTTCATCTTTGGTGTGATTGCTCCACTGAACCTTGAAAAACTTAATTGTCTTCTGACGGGTCCTTCTTTCAGACTCCTCCAATATTTTTATTGGACGTTCCCTGTAGGTGAGGTCTGGTTGCATGTCAATGCTCTCATGAGATACATGCTTCTCTGGGTTGCTTACACACTTCCTCAACTGTGAGATGTGGAACACGTCATGGACGTCTGACAGTTCTTCAGGTAGGTCTAGCTGGTAGGCCACCGTGCCTCTTCATGCAATCACACAGAAGGGTCCGATAAATCGTGGTGCTAGCTTTCCTTTGACTTTGAATCGCTGCAGGCCCCGCATAGGGGATACTCTTAGATACACATAATCACCGGGTTCAAAACTGACTTCATGATGTTTCTGATCGTAATAACTCTTTTGTCGGCTCTGGGCTGTCTTGAGTCGATCCCTGATTAGTTTAACTTTCTCCTCAGCTTCCTTGAGCATGTCTGGGCCGAAGATACGACTGTCTCCTATCTCTGACCAATTTAATGGGGTACGGCATCTTCGCCCATACAAGGCTTCAAAAGGTGCCATTTGTAGACTGGCTTGGTAACTATTGTTGTACGCGAACTCGGCATACGGCAAGCTTTCTTCCCAACTATTTCCATAGGTGAGAACACATGCTCTTAGCATGTCCTCTAGAATTTGGTTCACACGTTCAGTCTGTCCTCCAGTCTGGGGGTGATATGTTGTACTGAATACTAGTTGAGTTCCCAGAGCTTGTTGTAAATGATCCCAAAATCTGGAGACGAATTGAGTGCCTCTGTCGGATATTATAGTCTTTGGAACTCCATGCAGACAAACAATACGGGAGAGATAAAGCCTGGCAAGCTTCTGAGTGGTGTGGGTTGTCTTTACTGGAATAAAATGTGCCACCTTGGTTAACCTATCTGTGATGACCCATATGGCATCATTTCCGTGTCGTGACCGAGGTAGTCCGACAATAAAATCCATTCCAATTTCGTCCCATTTCCATTCAGGTATCCTGTTTGGCTGTAATAGTCCTACTGGTTTTTGGTGCTCAGCTTTAATGCGCTGACATGAATCACAACATGCAATGAATGTGGCTATATCCCTCTTCATACCATGCCACCAATTTTTTTCCTGAATGTCCTTGTACATTTTGGTTCCTCCAGGGTGGATTGAATATGGAGCGGTGTGGCTTTCGGCCAAAAGTTGTTGTTTGAGGTCCTCTACATTTGGTACGCAAAGCCTGTCTCCGTACCATAATATTCCCTCATCGTCTACGACGAATTCTGAGGCCTTGCCCAGACTCACTTTCCTTTTTATGCCTTCGATGCTGGGGTGTCCATGCTGAGCTTTCTTAATCTGTTCCATTAGGGTGGACTGTATTTCCAAATTTGACATAGTGCCTTCAGTGACCAACACCATGTTGAGTTTGGCAAACTCCCTCTGAAACTCAGGTCTCATGTTTTGTAGACTGTCGTTGCTCAAGCTTGGGTTTCGGCTGAGCGCATCTGCCACTACATTCGCCTTTCCTGGATGGTAGTGAATGCCAACATCATAATCTTTCACTAATTCCAACCAGCGCCGTTGTCGTAAATTGAGTTCTGGTTGTGTGAAAATATATTTGAGGCTTTTATGGTCCGTATATACTTCACAATGATTCCCAAGCAAAAAGTGCCTCCATTCTTTGAGTGCATGAATAACTGTTGCTAATTCCAAGTCATGAGTGGGATAATTTTCTTCATGCTTTCGTAGTTGCCGGGAAGCGTATGCGACTACTTTGCCTTCTTGCATTAATACGCATCCGAGGCCCTTCCGGGACGCGTCGCAATATACTTCAAAAATTTTGTGTATGTCTGGTATGACCAATACTGGTGCTGTTGTTAATCTCCTTTTGAGTTCTTGGAAACTTTTCTCGCAAGCTTCAGTCCACACAAATTTCTTATCCTTTTTGAGTAGCTGAGTCATAGGTTTTGCTATGGTGGAGAATCCCTCAATAAATCTTCTATAATATCCAGCCATTCCTAGAAAACTTCATACATCTGTAACGTTGGCTGGTGGTTTCCAGTCAAGTACGGCCTTGACTTTTTCTGGGTCCACGGCGACACCTTCTTGGGTTAATACGTGGCCTAGAAAACCAACCTGTTTTAACCAAAATTCACATTTGCTGAATTTGGCGTACAATCGATGTTTCCTTAATTCTCCCAGTACAATCCTGAGATGTTCAGCATGTTCTTCTGGTGTCTTAGAATATACCAAAATATCATCAATGAACACCATAACAAATTTTTCCATAAATTTCATAAACACTTTGTTCATGAGGTGGACAAAATATGCGGGGGCGTTTGTCAGTCCAAACGGCATTACTGTAAATTCATATAACCCGTATCTGGAGGTGAATGCTGTCTTAGGGATATCTTCTGTCCGTACTTTTAATTGATGATACCCCGACCTTAAATCAATTTTTGAGAAAACCTTGGCTTGTGCGAGCTGGTCAAATAAATCATTTATCCGGGGCATCGGATATTTGTTTTTGATGGTGACCATGTTGAGTGCTCGATAGTCTATACATAATCTTAGTGTCCCATCCTTTTTCTTGGCAAATAATACTGGTGAACCCCAAGGTGAGGAGCTGGCCCGGATAAATCCTTTGTCCAGTAATTCTTTTATTTGCTTCTTCAATTCTACCAACTCGGAGGGTGCCATTCTATAGGGTTTCTTGTAAATGGGAGTGGTTCCAGGTGCTAGTTCAATAATGAACTCTATTTCCCGGTCCGGTGGCATGGCTGGTAGCTCTTCGGGAAATACATCAGGAAACTCACACACCACTGGAACTTTACTTAACTCTGAAATATCCACCTTGTTCAATCTTGGTTGCAGTGATATCGGTCTTTCTTGGGCTACAATTTTTATCGTCTTCCCGTGATGATGAGTGAGAATCACAGTCCGATTGAAACAGTCGATAAATCCCTTGTTGGTGGTTAACCAGTCCATTCCTAGGATAACATCCAGTCCCTTATTTTCCAATACAATGAGATTTGCTCGAAACTTTAGTCCCTCAATCTCAATAACCACACCTTGGCAGTAACTCTGAGTGATTTGCTTAATCCCGGGGGACTTGATGGTCATGGAATTTCCCAAGGGAAGAATCGGAAAATCATGTTGTAAAGCAAATTTCTTGGAAATGAACGAGTGAGAAGCTCCAGAATCAAACAAAACCGTGGCAGGTATTGTGTTGACAGGGAACGTACCGAGTATGATATCCGGAGCATTCTGTGCTGCCTCCTTGGTCACATGGTTCACGTGACCCTTCTTGTGGTTGTTATTGGGGTTGAAGTTGTTACGCTTGGGGGCTGAATTATTTCCACTATTGTTCGGCTTGAGGGCCGAGTTTCTTGGCTTTGAGCACTGCTTGGCATAGTGTCCTTCCTCTCCACAAGCGAAGCAAGTAACGCCTGGGCGATACGTAAAATCCTTGTCCCTTGCATGAAATTTTTTGTTTGGGCGTGGAACATTAGTTGCGGATTTGTTCGCCCCATTTTTCTGAAAATCATTCTTGCTCCGGTTGTTGCGAGAATGAGTAGTCTTGTCCCTTTTTCGCTTGCGAAAATCCTCCAAGCTACGACGCTCATTTTCCAATGTAATAGCTTTATCCACAAGTGTTTTGAAATCTGGAAAGGTATGCACGACCAGCTGGCATTTAAGTGCTGGTGCCAGACCGTCCAGAAATTTTTTCCATCTTTTTATTTTCAGTCATATGTTCTTCGTTGGCATAACGGGATAATTGAGTAAACTGACTATTGTACTCAGTCACTGTCATGCTTCTCTGCTTGAGGTCATCAAACTCCCTTTTCTTGATCTTCATAACACTTCTGGGAATGTGCGCCCCACGAAAATTTTCCTTAAATTCCTCCCAGGTGATGTTATTTTCATTGGGGTGCATGTGTAGGAAATTTTCCCACCATGATGCAGCTGCTCCAGTGAGGTAGTGAGGTGCATAAAGTACCTTCTCACGGTCCGAACATTGTGCAATAATTAATTTCCTCTCAATGTCTCGAAGCCAATCATCGGCCTCAAGAGGTTTATCTGTGTGAGAGAAAGTTGGGGGACGTGTCTTCTGAAGTTCAGACAATTTGGAATGCTGCTGGTATGGTTCGCGGTGATTTCCCATATTGATAATATGGTTCATCATTTCTTGATGCTGCTGCTGGCTTTGCTCATAAAGGCGGCATACCTGAGAAAATGCTGCTTCACTGTCTTGCTGACTTGACTGCCCCTGTGTGAAATTGTTACTTGCCTGGGTACCATAATTTTCTTCTGGCGGACTTGGCATGGAACGAGTCCAGGGACGAGGCATTTTCCACTCTGGGGTATTTTTGCAGACTTATGAGAAAAACTGAGTAGCAAAAATAAATAATTTTGCAAAGGCAGAAATTTAAAAACTCCAAGATTTTTCAAGAAAATACTTGATTGCGCATGGAGAAGGACCGCTCAGTACATATCTTACAAGCAAGCCGTAATTATACAATACATCACTCAGGATGTGCGTACACATTCCTGACATGTTATTTAGGCTAGTGCACTTCTCCGAGTTCCTACATGATGCGCACACAACTACTTCTCACCAAGCCTATATACATATAAACATATCATACAAGCTGGTACATCACACGGCGGTTCGGCGCACTCAGTCGGAAATGGTAAAAACTTCCCTTGGCCTGCCGAGGGTAAGTCCCAATGATGCTGGAGACTCAACCTCCTCCTCACTAATACGCTCCAGGCGCGGAGTACTGGGTTGGGGAGCTGGTGCGGGTGCGGCAGGTGGTGCAGCACTAACTGGGGTAGGAGCAATGACCTGGTCAAACTCCTCAGTGGTAGGCAGGCGGCGAGCAGTGGCTAAAATGGCAGGTGCATAGGATGATGAGGACAAGATGTAGGACAGTGGTGGTGCTGTATGGAGGAGTTCCCTCCTGTTGGCGGTACAGCCTTGAACTAAGTCCATACGAGCAGCCACAAAGTCGTCCACGAGGTTATCAAAAGCTGCCTCAAGAGCTTTGAGATACTCAACAAGCATCTCAATAGCCTCATCTCTCTCTCCCCTAGTGCAAGCGAATGCATAGTGACAAGTGTATGGCACGTGGCATGGGAGGTAGCGGTAGCGATGAGCCTTCATCGAAGGAAGAGCATCCCAGAGACGAGCTATTGCCTCACGGGCAGCCATCTGCATGGCATGCCTCTCCGTAGGCATGGCCCTCCCAACAAATCGGAAGCGGCGTGACTCAGAACGCCCTCCCTTGAATTGCACCGCAGCCTGGTGCATAGACACGCTGTCGCTGAGCTTGTGCTGGTAGAGTGTGAACTTCGGACGAGCCGATGGCCCGATCGCGACCTTGGCGATGGAGACGAGAAGCTTGATAAACCCCTCAGGCACATTGGCGAACACCTGTGACTCACAGTCGCTGCCAGCCATCTACAAAAGTAGACAAAAATTCCAGATAGTCAAATCATAAATTTATGATGACTAACAGAAAATTGCTACAATTGGTAAAATGATAAGATATCACTTAATATGCTAATAACCGATTAGCGATCGCACCTAGTGGCTTCCTACAGTCAGCCTGGCTCTGGTACCAAGATTGTCAGGCCGGTTTTCCAATAAAACATTTATTGAAAAATCGCCCCTTTAGTCAGACCAGTATAGAAAAATCCTCCTTACTGGTAGACAAATCCTTGATACAGAAATCCAGAAGTACTAAATATTATATAGGGTTGAGCTGAGGCTGCTCAACAATTTTATTACAAGCACGCCAATATTATACATACAGGCGGATATGACACAAAGGGTATGGTGGCATAACTACTAACTCGTAATAAAAGTGGTGGTGGATATGTCACAGTGAAGAGGGTGACATGACTCCAAAATCTTACAACTCATCAAGCACCAGAGTGAGGCTTGATGATTTTATTAGGGTAGCGGAAGCGTATATAATACAAGTGACCAACTCCAGGATCGCAAGGGACTGACTGGGACTCCTCTAGGCGTCGGACATGCTATCGTACTCTTCATCCATAAGATCGCCTTCGTCAACATCTGGCCAAATCAACAAGCCAGGTGAGTACTTTGAATGTACTCGCAAGACAGTTTGGACATAAGATATAACAAATGCAAACATGATGCGCATGAGCAGATTAGTAAAGCACACTCAGGTAATAAATTTGCACTGTAAGATAAATAAAAAGGGAGTCAGGCGGTAGTCCTTCCGAAATCCCAAAAAAAATAGCTGAAGACCGATCGGGTGTCTGAAGCGACGCCTCGAAAGGTAAAAATAAATTAACATGCCGCAGTCGGGCATCAAGGCGACACCACATAAAGGGCTTATATTGAAAAGTAAATGACAGTGCGTGCCACAGTCGGACGTCTGAGCGACATCACATAAAGGGCTTATATCAAAAGTAAATAACATGAGTGCCACAGTCGGACGTCTGAGCGACATCACATAAAGGGCTTATATTTCGTCATTCAAATTCAAGTAGCTCATGAAGGTAACATCAGGGAATATTCAATACATAATAATAAACTGGTTAGTCCATCCACAGGAATAGCATTCAGCCGGATTCTCCACTCTCAGTTACATGCTTACTCTCCGGAGACTGTCACTGAGACTGACACTGAGACTGACACTGAGACTGACACCGATCTGTTAACCAACGTCATTGACCATGGACATGGTTACTCGAATGGATTTGACTCTGCAGAGTTTGTACCCTTTACCCACAGCCAACGGATTCCAGTAGTCACAAAGGACTAGTTCCGTTTACGGTATTTTAGAAGGAAACACATCTAACCAGTACACACCCATTCCACATTCCGCTGCCAGGAATCACCCTAGGCAACGTTCAAGAAAAACTCTAAGACGGGGAGGCCACAACCTCGAATAGCATGGGATCAAATTTATATCGCGCGCTCTAAGGGGTGCCCCCCTCTCGGTCCTAACCGGAAACACCCATGCCCCCTGACCGGATGACGGGCTTTAATCCAGGGCCATGGAACCCTCATCACGGTCCCTCTATTTGGTGTGTCCACGGAAAGAGGTTTGCAACTTACTAAACCGTATTCTTTGCAGAAAACATGTGGCAGCACGAAAAGGAGACGACCGGGAACAAGACTTGATCCACGTCGACACTGGAGTTAAACAGTTGATATAGAACTGGCATGCTTCAACAATACCAGCTTGCAACCTATCATGCCACCACATGATCAGGTTGTTTCACCATCTTATGAACACATCAAGTTTCGAAGCTCACTTGCAGCTTGCTTTGCATGAAATATAACATTCCACAAATGCATATATAAACATGCCATGAGAAAACCACTCAAGCAAACATGCAAAACACTCATCATATCAAAGGTTCAAACATGCTTGCCTGGTTCGGAGTAGTCGGAGTCTAGCTCGGCGAAGTTGGCGGCACCGTCACCTCCTTCGGTATCTACGTTATAAAAAAAAATTGGATACTAACGTAAATACCGTGCGTGCATAAAAATTGTTCCAAATATTTTTCAAATAAATATGATAAAAAACTAGACATAAAAATAAAGATTACAGAAAAAGAATCAACTCAAAATCATCTTTTGTTTAAAAGTTATAAGGGTTTTAGTCCAAGGATTAATCTGTGATGAAACAGATCCTTTCCAGGGGCTAGTTTGCAAAAACAGAAAACGCTTCAGTTGGAATACGCCTTCCAGAGGAGAAAACGTATCCGGGCCGAAGGCGCCAATGAAAAACGGTTCGAAGGGGGAGGGAGAGGCTGACGAGAGGGTCCCACCCGTCAGGTTAAAAAACTGAAACAGAGTACACCGGCGCCCGAGGCTCGCGGTAGTCGCCGGCGTCGATCCACGGCGAGGTAGGAGAAATGGAGGGCACCTACGGACTCACTGACCTCTCCCGCGTCTGTGGGTGGTGGAGTTGTTTGTCGGCGAGCACCACGTCGACGGCGGCTTCTACTCCGGCGGACGGCGGTTCGGTCGAGGATGATTCTCTCCGAAGGGAGCTGCAAACTCCAAATTGAAGCGCGGGTCAGGCAAGCGGGTGTACTAGGATGCTACTGGCACAGTTTGGGAAGCAGGGGTGCACTCACTAGAGAGAACCTTGCCGGAGCCCGAAGCGGATCGGGGCGGCCGGAGCTGGGGAAGAAAACCTCCCCGGGGTCTTCCTAGCCGCGGGGCGTGGATCTGGTGAGGTGGAGGAGTGGTGCTGGGTCGAATGCGAGCTCGGGGCCTCTATTTATAGCCGGCTTGAGGCGGTTGCCGAGAACGGGATAACTCCGGCGAGGGATTACGGCGAGGCAGGGGTTGGACGGAGGGATTAGGCGATTTGACAGCTTCGGGTTGGTCCACTGGCTCCATTCGTCGGCTAAACTTGATCAGATTTGGACTGCTCCCGTGGTTTCAACGGAACGGAGCTCACGGGCTCGTCGGCGGCAGAGAGCGCGCTCTGCGCCTCTCAGGCCACGGCGACGGTTCTGCAGCACGCACGGGGGAGAGGACGGCCACGCGGAGGCTTCTGGTGGTGTGGGCGGTGCTGGACGACGCCGTATGGCAGGGCTGGCCCCTGCTGGCCGCCACGGGCGGTTCTGCCACCGCGGGAGACGCCGGAGCTGACGTGACACGTCACCACCGACGCTCGCGACCGGCCAAACAACCATGCGGTGCGTTGGATAAGAAGAAGGGGCAGTGAGCAACGATCCAAGGCAGCCACTGGCGAGATTGACGAAGAGCTCTGACAGAAAACGACACTGACGACTGAACTGAAACACTGAACTTTCTGAAACTAGACAGGAACAGTGCACGCCAGCTGTTCGGCGAAATGTTTTAGGCACGTGGAAAAATTTTCCTGAGCTGAAACTTGGTGAGGGGGTCTCTTGATGCATCTGGAGACTGCCTGAATTATCTCAGATTTTTAGGAAAAGAAAAAGAATGAATTTCACCAAAAATGGCAAATCTGCTCCAAACTTGCAGCAACCCCCCCCCCCCCCCCCCCCCCCCCCCCCCCCCCCCCCCCCCCCCCCCCCCCCCCCCCCCCCCCCCCCCCCCCCCCCCCCCCCCCCCCCCCCCCCCCCCCCCCCCCCCCCCCCCCCCCCCCCCCCCCCCCCCCCCCCCCCCCCCCCCCCCCCCCCCCCCCCCCCCCCCCCCCCCCCCCCCCCCCCCCCCCCCCCCCCCCCCCCCCCCCCCCCCCCCCCCCCCCCCCCCCCCCCCCCCCCCCCCCCCCCCCCCCCCCCCCCCCCCCCCCCCCCCCCCCCCCCCCCCCCCCCCCCCCCCCCCCCCCCCCCCCCCCCCCCCCCCCCCCCCCCCCCCCCCCCCCCCCCCCCCCCCCCCCCCCCCCCCCCCCCCCCCCCCCCCCCCCCCCCCCCCCCCCCCCCCCCCCCCCCCCCCCCCCCCCCCCCCCCCCCCCCCCCCCCCCCCCCCCCCCCCCCCCCCCCCCCCCCCCCCCCCCCCCCCCCCCCCCCCCCCCCCCCCCCCCCCCCCCCCCCCCCCCCCCCCCCCCCCCCCCCCCCCCCCCCCCCCCCCCCCCCCCCCCCCCCCCCCCCCCCCCCCCCCCCCCCCCCCCCCCCCCCCCCCCCCCCCCCCCCCCCCCCCCCCCCCCCCCCCCCCCCCCCCCCCCCCCCCCCCCCCCCCCCCCCCCCCCCCCCCCCCCCCCCCCCCCCCCCCCCCCCCCCCCCCCCCCCCCCCCCCCCCCCCCCCCCCCCCCCCCCCCCCCCCCCCCCCCCCCCCCCCCCCCCCCCCCCCCCCCCCCCCCCCCCCCCCCCCCCCCCCCCCCCCCCCCCCCCCCCCCCCCCCCCCCCCCCCCCCCCCCCCCCCCCCCCCCCCCCCCCCCCCCCCCCCCCCCCCCCCCCCCCCCCCCCCCCCCCCCCCCCCCCCCCCCCCCCCCCCCCCCCCCCCCCCCCCCCCCCCCCCCCCCCCCCCCCCCCCCCCCCCCCCCCCCCCCCCCCCCCCCCCCCCCCCCCCCCCCCCCCCCCCCCCCCCCCCCCCCCCCCCCCCCCCCCCCCCCCCCCCCCCCCCCCCCCCCCCCCCCCCCCCCCCCCCCCCCCCCCCCCCCCCCCCCCCCCCCCCCCCCCCCCCCCCCCCCCCCCCCCCCCCCCCCCCCCCCCCCCCCCCCCCCCCCCCCCCCCCCCCCCCCCCCCCCCCCCCCCCCCCCCCCCCCCCCCCCCCCCCCCCCCCCCCCCCCCCCCCCCCCCCCCCCCCCCCCCCCCCCCCCCCCCCCCCCCCCCCCCCCCCCCCCCCCCCCCCCCCCCCCCCCCCCCCCCCCCCCCCCCCCCCCCCCCCCCCCCCCCCCCCCCCCCCCCCCCCCCCCCCCCCCCCCCCCCCCCCCCCCCCCCCCCCCCCCCCCCCCCCCCCCCCCCCCCCCCCCCCCCCCCCCCCCCCCCCCCCCCCCCCCCCCCCCCCCCCCCCCCCCCCCCCCCCCCCCCCCCCCCCCCCCCCCCCCCCCCCCCCCCCCCCCCCCCCCCCCCCCCCCCCCCCCCCCCCCCCCCCCCCCCCCCCCCCCCCCCCCCCCCCCCCCCCCCCCCCCCCCCCCCCCCCCCCCCCCCCCCCCCCCCCCCCCCCCCCCCCTGATGTTTACATAGACAACATGTATCTGAATTATGGCATGCCAACCCATTTTCTAAAGACATAATATAGTTATATCATCTCATCCTGTTTACATAGTCATCATACTTTGAATTATGTCATTCTATCCGTGAATTATATCATGCCATCATGTTTCCATCGACGGCATGTTTGTGATTTATGGCATGCCAACCACTTTAATAGACACATCGTATAGTTATATCATGTCATCCTATTTACATAGTCACCATATTTTGAAGTATGTCATTCTATCCTGTTTAGTTAGCCATCATACATGTGAAATTGTGTCATGCTATCCTGTTTAATTAGCCATCATATATGTGAAATTATGTCCTGCTATTCTGTTTGGTTAGACAACATAAATGTGAATTATTTCATGCCAGGTTTTCTTCCCTACTATCCATTGCACCTGTCTATCTTACAATGTCTGTACATTCAATTACTTTTTTTGTTTATCAGCCATTTCAATTGGAGGGGGTGATGGGAGTATCTGTGGGAGTAAAAACACGGTCTTCAGAAAAGATCGTGCTACCTGTCGATGGAGATAGAACCACGGTTGTACTTGCCCAAGAACAAGCCCCACCACACATAACCCAGACTCACGCAGATTGTACCCCTACCCAGTTGGACAGAGAACCAGCTACACCCCTTCTAACCCCAACCCCAGCAGGTAGTAACCCAGTTCCCGTTGACACAGCACCGTCTCCACCACAGAGCACCCAAACACGAGCAGTTAGTAAGGCAACTGCAGTGCCCAAAGCACGAGGACCACCACTGTGAACCCCAAGTCAACGCTTAAAGTAGAAGAAGAATTGTTCTCAGATCAGGTTCCGTAGCTATGGTTCATACTACTTTGCTCTTGCATCACTGTATTTACTCATACCAACTAATTTCAAATTTGAAGGATGCAATTGAAACTCCAATGGCGCAACAGGTATGTTTTAAACCTGTTTCTTTAACGTGTTTGCTGTTGTAACTTGCTCTATGTTGATTTCAGTTTCAATTGAATAAACAGTTATGTTCTCGTGCCATGCACATTACAAGTGTTGTTATTGCTGTGTAGTTTCCCACACTTATATTCTGTCTATGCTGCTTTGTCTTAAATAGATATGATTTGAACTATATCTATCTTGATTTGGAAACATAAACTAGAATGATATAGACCATACAGTGACCATACTACATAGATATATGTTTGTTTCATGCTATTATCCTGTCCACCTTACTACTGAACTGGTTTACCAAAATGAGTTTCATATACTACATTGTAAACCTGTGATGTGTTTGTTTGTTTCTCTTTTAGAACGCGGATAAAATATTGGAGAAGAGTACCCCATTATGCAATGGTAAAGGAAGTAATGCAGATAAGGTTCAAGGTAGTGAGACGTCCCTGTTGGTCTCCAAGAAATCTGATAAAAACTATATTGAAGACATTGAGACAACCCCAAAGTCCTGTCTTGATGTAGTGTTCGAGTTACTGGCTACTACTACTGGCACCAGCTCTTCGAACTCGCTGCCTGAATTAGTTCGGCTTCTTGAGTCTCAACTTCAAGTTGAAAGACATCGATCAGATGTTATGCGACAGGAAGCCGAAGGACTGAGGAAGTCCCTGCAGAATTCAGATGCATACTTTCTGGTGCAACAGCAAGTGCTGGAGGGTTTAAGTGCCAAACAAGAGAAAGTTAATAAGCTTGCTAAGCATCTTGCCAGCATTATGGGTACCTAGGATATTGTTTCTTGAGCTCTTCTGAAGTGGTTTCTGTTCTGGACTTGCTTTGCTGCGGCGTTTATATGCTGATTTATTCCCTATATTTGCATTGGTGGCGAACTGTGATGCCCAGTGGATGTAATATGTGTAATAGCCGTGATAGCCTAGCGTAAGTTGCTTGCTAATTTATTTCCTTATTGTCTTGTTTATTTGTTTTCTTGTAGTCAGTGCAGTTCTTTTTCCGCGGTTTGCTAGTGGCCGCAATAACCTATTTTTAAAAACTAGGCCACAATAACCATGGGCTACATATTTACTGTAGTTAACATGGGCCTCCTATGGGCCATAGAAACAATGGGCCTTCTACGGGGCGTAGAAACAATGGGCCTTATACGGGTCGTAGACACGATGGGCCTTCTACGGGCCGTATCATCGATGGGCCTTCTACGGGCCGTATGATCTGTTGGCCAAACATGGGCCAATAATAGACCACATTATGGCCGTAAATGGGCTAGAGTTGAAATCATCCGTTCATGGGCTGACCATAATGGGCCGTCGTTAATCGGCCGTATTTGATGACGCTATGAAAACGGCCCAACGTATTAACAGGCCACAAACGGGCCGACTGTAACCACGGGCTGAATTTTGCCCACAAGTAGAAAATGACAGTAACGGGCCGTAAGTAAACGAATGCTGGAAATGAGCCCAAGAAAAAATGGGCCCTGAGAAGGCTGAAAGATAACATGGGCTGGAAACGGCCCAACGGAATAACGGGCCGTTAATGGGTATAAAGTGATACACTCTTCATTACGGGCCAGTTTCACCACATGCCGTTAATGAGTATAAAGTGATACACTGTTCATTACGGGCCAGTTTTACCACGGGCCATTAATGGGCCGAGAGTTACAAAGGGCCTCATATGGGCCGAAAGACGTCATGGGCCATACATGGGCCGGAAGTTAAAATGGGCTGGAATTATATTGGACGGCCCAGATGTCGCTACTGGGCCTAATTCGGATAGGCCGTAAATGGGCCCTGGGTTAGCGGGCTGTAAATGGGCTATATGCGAACAGGCCGTTAACAAGCTTGCCGTGGGTCGGCCTGCCACCTTTTGACCAAGTCAAACGGGCCGGCCTTTTCATAGGAATGGGCCTCTGTTGGGCCGTGTCACGTGTCGACGTATCATAGGTGCTTCGGGTCCAATGAGGGGATGCCATCTGTCCCAACGGTGAGCCGACATGTGTTTACTCCAGCCAATGATGATTTTACACATGGAAAATCCCCATTGGTTGGGGCTGTTAACGGGTTATCGGATCCAAAACCGGACCCGATAGCTTAACGGCGTTCCGTTACGGTGGATGCCATGTGTCGGTCACCCTTGACGAAAGCACTTCTGTGACGCGTGATTTATCGTCATGGAAGTGGACACTTCCGTGATGATAATTTTGGTAATGTCATGGAACACTTCTACGACAGCACAGGTATGACTATCTTGATTCTGTCATAAAATCATCATGGATGTACATGCATGACAGAATACGTGACCTACTGTGACAAACATGTATCATCACGGAAGTGTATTTTTTTTGTAGTGTGTTGTACCTGAAAGCTGTAGTATTTGACAGACGAGTAGCCCATCACTTTCAATTTTGGCACAGAAATGACATTGATTCTTGTTGGACCTTGTTGATCAACTACAAGTAATCTCTCAAGTGAAGGTGTGTCCTGGATGACCATATTGTGGTCCACCTTTTGTGATCTCTCGTTGCAGCACCAGCAACACACATAAATAGTGCGGAGAGTCCTGGAGGTGATGTGCAAGGTACTCGACCAATTCATCACCTAAAGATGAAGGAACTCGAGTGCAGTACAGCCACAGAGCAGGCGCTCCATGTCATCCTTTGGGATGCGGACGACGCCGAGCTCGAGGAGCTTCAATCGTGGTAGAAAAAGAGTGGGCGCGTCATTAAGGGGGGAATGGCAATTCATGAACTTGGCGAGGCAAAGTGTGGGCGCGAAGCGGAGCGCGGACGCTGGCAGCAAGCTCATATGCCCATCATTATAACTTAGCTTCTCGAGCTGATCTATGGCACGGGATCGGAACCACTCGTCAAGCTTGGCTCGGTCCTTGCCATTGGAACGGAACTTGCCCACGATAAGGCCTTTGATTGGGCCATGGTGACTGCCGAGGATCTGGGAGAACACATCCAAGCTTTGGCGATAGCCATGGCAGAGCTTGTGGGCGTGGAGGAGGTCGGCAGGGGTGCGGAGCCATAGGGTGCGCCACCGCCGGGAAAGGGCGGCTGTCCTCGCCCGATATTTGATTGGGAGGAGGGATATGATGACTATCAACATATCATCGGGGAGGTTGTTGATGAAGTCTAGGCCTGCTGGAGTCGCTTGCGGTTCTTTCTCGACCCGCCTCTGCTTGTTGGCAGCCTCGTTCTCCACCTCGTCGGTGGGGACAGAAACCTCTGTCTCCATATTCACGCCGTGCTCCGATGCTTCAGCAGCCCCGGCATCGCTACTCCCTCCGATGGGGCGCTTCTGCGGCATCCTCGTACACTGACGGCTTTGAGGACTCAGAGCGGCGTCGAGGATGTGGGCGGAGAGAGAGGAATTGTGTGTGTGGCGAGGATGGGGGGTGCGGCCGCTCGGCGGCGCCATTAATATAGACCAGTGGGAGCGAGGCGGGCGGCGGTCCAAGGCTATCTCGCTTCTCGGTGAGAACGACTGCTTAATCTCTAGTATGAATGAAATCTATGCTTAATTACTGAATTTTAGTTGCAAAAAATAGATAGTGCTACTGATTTTTAGCTGCATATTTTGACAAATCGCAGTGTCTCTTGGCTTAGCGCCAAAGTCTGGCTTTAATTTGCATACCTTAATCTGAACCGTTTGCGTTGAAGAGATGCATAGATCCTGCGTTGAATAGCTTGTATGCTTCCCGGTGAGCCTATGCACCGGACTGCGCTCGCACGCCTCCCGTTCAGTCAAGCAGCTGTCCACACGGCACCTCCTATAGCCATTAAAACCAAGACACGTGGCGTCACGTGAATGGTTGACCGAACGCACACGGTTTGAATTATACAAACGTTTGAGATATTAAAGTGGCAGCTATTTTTTTCAAAATGCCTTTGTTGGCTGCCATTATTCGAGTGCGCCTTCTCTCAAAATGGACACGAAAAATACCATAGCATGTCTGGTGCCCTTCCATGATAGCATGCCAAGTTTCATGAATTTCAGATGAGTTTTTGATTTACTAGAATTTAAAAACAAAGTATCTCAATGTTTTGCCGGCAATCAACGATGCCCTGGTGTTTGAAATTCATTCCCATTTCTTGCATGGGACCTAAGCATGCACCCAAGGACACAGATTTGATTTTTCAACCAATTTATATGCACTGGAGCATGTGCATGTAGTTCAAATTTGAATTATGCACATAAATGCATTGAAAACTCAGTTAATGCATAAAAATGTCCAAACGAACACCAAAAATTCACACAACACTCTTGTTGTTCTATGTTGACACGAGAAAAAAATTTGAAAGCAATAAGAGGCAATGGATATCGTTTCGTCCCCAAAGGTGGGACGTTCCCTACCGAAAACCATCATGCTTGTTGTGAGAAGCTTCGGTTTGTGAGAAGCATATACCCAAACCTGCCCCAAATGGGACAAAAATTTTACCACTGCTTGTTGATGCCGCTCCATGATAGCATGCCAAGTTTCATGAATTTCAGACGAGTTTTGGATTTACTAGAATTTAAAAACCAGGCATCTCAATGTTTTGCCGGCAATCAACGGTGCCCTGGTGTTTGAAGTTCATTCCCATTTCTTGCATGGGACCTAAGCATACACCCAAGGACACAGATTTGATTTTTCAACCAATTTATATGCCCTGGAGCATGTGCATATAGTTCAAATTTGAATTACACACATAAATGCATTGAAAACTCAGTTGATGCATAAAAATGTCCAAACGAACCCCGAAAAAACACAAAAATTCACACAACACTCCTGTTGTTCTAAGTTGACACGAGAAAAAAATTTGAAAGCAATAAGAGGCAATGGATATCATTTCGTCCCCAAAGGTGGGATGTTCCCTATCGAAACCATCATGCTTGTTGTGAGAAGCTCTGGATTGTGAGAAGCATATACTCAAACCTGCGCCATATGGGACAAAAAATTTACCACGGCATGTTGATGCCGCTCCATGATAGCATGCCAAGTTTCATGAATTTCAGACGAGTTTTGGATTTACTAGAATTTAAAAACCAGGCATCTCAATGTTTTGCCGGCAATCAACGATGCCATGGTGTTTGAAATTCATTCCCATTTCTTGCATGGGACCTAAGCATGCACCCAAGGACGCAGATTTGATTTTTCAACCAATTTATATGCACTGGAGCATGTGCATGTAGTTCAAATTTGAATTATGCACATAAATGCATTGAAAACTCAGTTAATGCATAAAAATGTCCAAACGAACCCCAAAAAATCACAAAAAATAACACAACACTCCTGTTGTTCTATGTTGACACGAGAAATTTTTTGAAAGCAATAAGAGGCAATGGATATCGTTTCGTCCCCAAAGGTGGGGCGTTCCCTACTGAAACCATCATGCTTGTTGTGAGAAGCTCTGGTTTGTGAGAAGCATATACCCAAAATTGCCCCAAATGGGACAAAAAATTTACAACGGCATGTTGATGCCGCTCCATGATAGCATGCCAAGTTTCATGAATTTTAGACGAGTTTTGGATTTACTAGAATTTAAAAACCAGGTATCTCAATGTTTTGCCAGCAACCAATGGTGTCATGGTGTTTGAAATTCATTCCCATTTCTTGCATGGGACCTAAGCATGCACCCAAGGACACAGATTTGATTTTTCAACCAATTTATATGCACTGGAGCATGTGCATGTAGTTCAAATTTGAATTATGCACATAAATGCATTGAAAACTCAGTTAATGCATAAAAATGTCCAAACGAACCCCGAAAAATCACAAAAAATAACACAACACTCCTGTTGTTCTATGTTGACATGAGAAAAATTTTGAAAGCAATAAGAGGCAATGGATATCGTTTCGTCCCCAAAGGTGGGGCGTTCCCTACCGAAACTTTCAGACAAGTTATGACCAACCGTCTGACCCCATTATGTAATTCAAATCAAGACGAAAAATCAAGTAGATCCCACACAGTTTATTATAACCCACCGTGTGAGATGCAGCACAAAATATCTTTGGACCGTGTCTAAATAAGGGACCGTGTCTGATGACACTTTGCGCGCCAGTTTTTTGGCTGAAGCGATTCCAAATTTTCGGCTTCCGCGGAAATATCTAGCTCCCCGCCCCCGCCCCCTCCCCCTTACCAAAAGCCACATTTCCCCCCTTTCCACCTTCCTTTCCAAGTTGAAACCTTCACTCCTTTCTTGGAGCACCGCCGCCTCCTCGCTGACGACCCTCCTGCACGCTGTTCGGCCTCGCCTATCCAGTCAGGTAATCCACACCCGACCCCCATCCTCCTCCTCCTTCCACATCCCACATGCCCCGACCGCCGGCGCGACACCTTCCACCCAAATCACCGACCCCTCCACCAAATAAGCGCCAGCCTAAGCCAAGGTGCACGCAGTATAGCGAGGACCTCAGGGAGCATTTGGCAGCGGAGAAGCAAATCGCGGCCACACGCGTGGATGAGGTCGCGATGGCTGCCATTCGTGCTGCCCCCCAGATCTTGGAGGAGCACCTTGCCGTCGAAGCCACCGTTGATGCCTCGCGCGCCAACGCCACGACGCGGTTGGCTGCTTTAAACGACAGTTCGTGGTGTTTTCTCGAGGCCACCGTCGATGCCTTCGACGAAGACTACGAGGTGTTTTCTCAGCGTGCACGTGCTTACCTCATCTCGAGAGCCAGCAGGTTGGTGCCTGGAGCGGCTCAGGCAACTCACCACTACAATGAGGGCACCCACGATGCGGAGGCCTCGCCCTCTTCCATGTCCACGGAGCCAATCGTCAATGATATCTCTGACAATGAGGAGTAGCTTGTCTTATTAGCTCACTATAAGGACCCATGTTCAGTTTGCTAGCTACTACCTTCCTTAACAAATTCTAGTGAATTGTGCTATCAACTTTTACCATGCAATCTTCTGCTATAGTGTATATGTTCTATATGTCGTGCAATGTGGTGTTCAATTAACTGGTTGGTTCAATTCTGTAAATGTGATGTTCAATTCTTCAGGGTGCAATATTTCCAAGTTGTTAAGCATGCTTGGTTTGGTTAACTGTCTGATCTTCTATTAGGAGTATGTTATATTGTTCAATTGGTGTTTAGTTAACTGCTTGGTTCATTTGTTGTGGCCTGGTTCACTTGTTGTGGTGTTTAGTTAACTGCTTGGTTCAATTCTGCAATGCGGTGTCCAATTGTTGTGGCTGCATTCTGTTATTGTATACCATGTGAGCAATAAATCAAATTTGGATGTACTAAATACATGAGAAACAAATACAATTGCTATATTTACAAGTTGTTAAGCATGCTTGGTTTGGTTAACTGTCTGATCTTCTATTAGGAGTATGTTATATTGTGCAATGTGGTGCTCAGTTAACGTTTGGTTCATTTGTTGTGGTGTTTAGTTAACTGCTTGGTTCAATTCTACAATGCGATGTTCAATTGCTGTGGCTGCATTCTGTTATTGTATACCATGTGAGGAATAAATCAAATTTGGCTGTACTAAATACATGAGAAATAAATACAATTGCTATATTTCCAAGTTGTTAAGCATGCTTGGTTTGGTTAACTGTCTGATCTTCTATTAGGAGTATGTTATATTGTGCAATGTGGTGCTCAGTTAATGTTTGGTTCATTTGTTGTGGTGTTTAGTTAACTGCTTGGTTCAATTCTGCAATGCGATGTTCAATTGTTGTGGCTGCATTCTGTTATTGTATACCATGTGAGGAATAAATCGAATTTGGCTGCACTTAATACATGAGAAACATATACAAGTGCTATATTTCCTAGTTCTTGATCATGCTTGGTTTGGATAAATGGGTTTTCCATGTGGCTTGAATTAATCTGATGAATCTGCAATGTGCTTATTTTTCATCAACATATTTTACTGATAGCATGCGAACCCTTACTTAACCTGATGACTAACTACCTTATATGTGTTGCAGGGAAACAATGGGAAGCACTGAGGTTTACAAGATGGTTCTAACTATTATACCTTGCCTTTTTGTATTCCTTTGCCCCATTTCCAATATAGAGAAGATATTTATGCACATCCTTGTTTTTAGGCTTCACTGATGATTACCTCTCAAACCACCTCTGTGGTCAGGAGGCGAGGAAAGTTTTCATACAACACCCACGGTTCAATATTTAATTGTTCCTGAAGAGGCCGAAGGATGGACGGTCAATCATCCACAGGCACTGGCCTAAAGTTGCAAAGACCTTCAACATGAATGAAGGCTCAATATTCGCCTTTCGCTTCAGCAGTTTTCCAGATGAGATGCATCTCTCTATGTACCGTCTACGATGCTAATTTCGAAAGGTTCTAGATGTTGCATGTGAAACTTGCTGCCGGTGCAGTTGTGTAATGGGGTAGCTTGAGTGCTGAAGCTATATCATGTTGTACTCCGATGTATTTCAATTATGAAATCCTGCTTCCTTAATATGGAAATGGAATATATTATGTGCTTAATATGAATATGAATTAGATTAGTAAATGGATGTTTAATAATAGGGCAATTAGCCCGCTAATTGGCCAATTAGCTTGCTAATTGGGTTTTCCTATTGCAAACGATTAATGAGAAAACACCGTGGGGATGACCTCAGGCAACGCACATAGTTTCTAGGAATAAACCGTGTTGGATCAATGAACAATCACACACGACATTCTCTTCAAAACTGTTTGCGTTATGCCACCTTGCGCAAACGTTTTCCTTGTAGTGACTGTGTGGGATGTATATACGAACGGAAACATTTAGTGGTGACTGACTGTGTGGGATGTACTTACGATTGGAAATGATTTCGCCTGTATAATTGTATTTTTTTAGCACTACCGTATGTATTTCTGTATTTGAGTGCTCGCCGGTCGCACACGACCTCATTTTGCCGAGCGTGTGTGCCAGGAGGGCATATCCCCAACGGTTTCTGGGTCGTGTGGGAAGGACCCCCCCTATCGCCCACACTCACTTGGCGATGGTTCCGAATGCCGTCGCGGAAAGGGGTTAAAAACTGTTTGTTTAGGACCGACGCGTACTAATGAATTGAACTTAAATTTATCATAAACTTAGTCCTGATAGTTTTTGCATATCTATGTTATTGTAGATCAATGGACCGTGCTACCATTCCCTTGAATTTTAATGCGTTGAGAGTGCATTATATCGACTAGAGGGGGTGAATAGGCGATTTTTACAAATTTGTCACTAAGGAATTTCAAGGTGAGGAAATTCCAAAGTCATGAACGACTAGCAGCGGAATAAGTACTCAGATGCAAGTATAACAGAGCAGTAGCACAGTCATCATGATGAAATGAAAACAAGCACAGAGGACAAGTAGCGTAAACACGGGATAAGCAGGCTGAAGACAAACTGACTGGAGAAATAGGATTGAGGAAATTGAGAAAGTCTTCAGTCAAAGTCTTCAAACAGTAACGATCAAGTACAACAGTATATGAATGAGGAAATGGAAGGGTTGAGGAAATAGAACCAGTAGCTCGGTGAAGACAATGATTTGGTAGACCAGTTCCAACTGCTGTGACAGTCGTACATCTGGTTGGAGTAGCTAGGTATTTAAACCTGAGGACACATAGTCCCGGACACACAGTCCTCACCGTATTCTCCTTCAGCTAAGGTCACACAGACCTCGCCCAATCACTCGTGGTAAGTCTTCAGGTGACTTCCAAACCTTCACAGACTTGGTCAATCGGCGATCCACAATTTCCTCTTGGATGCACTAGACCATGACGCCTAACTGTTTGGAGGATGCACAATCCTCAAAGGTAACAAGCGTCAGTTCCACACAGGAACAATCTCTTCAGTGATGCTCAATCACTTTGGGTTTGTAGGTGTTTGGGTTTAGGTTTTCCTCACTTGATGATTTTCGCTCAAAGTCCTCGGAGGATGGGATGCTCTCAATGACAAGTGTCAGTTTCTCTCAGAGCAGCCAACCAGCTAGTGGTTGTAGGGGGCGGCTATTTATAGCCTAGGGAGCAGCCCAACATGATAAGACATAAATGCCCTTCAATGATATGACCGTTAGGTGGATAAGATATTTTGGGACAGTTGGCATAATACTACAACGGTCAGAAATTTGGCTATCAAATTCCTTAGGGCTATCATGTTCCTCACTGGTAGGCAATCCGCACTGGCGAATTCCTAACTCCTCAGTCAGAAAAAATTCCTCAGGCAACAGAAGAACTTCGTCTTTGTCACTGAAGAAATCAACTGAACTGTATGAGATTTCCAATGGCTTCACTCGAAGGGATTGGTAGGTGTAGGATTTTGAGATGAGCATCACTTGGAAACTTTTCCTTAGTTTTACCTCAACCCCCTTTAACAGTACGGTGTTTCCTATGACTCAAGAAAGAGAAAAATGAAACTACGAAAACAAAAGTCTTCACGCTTCATATTCCTTCCATGAATATTGAGTCTTCACGGTCACACCAATTCTTCACTTTCAAAGTCTTCAGAAAGCCAAAGTCTTGAGTTGAAGACATTCATATTTAGGGGTCGACTTTCTCTGTAAATATCAAACTCCTGATAGACTTATAGACCTGTGTACACTCAAAAACACATTAGTCTCTTAACCTATAAGTCTTCAATACACAAAAATTACTAAGGGGCACTGGATGCACTTACAATCTCCCCCTGTTTGGTGATTGATGACAATATAGGTTAAGTTTTCAATGGGGATAAACATATGAAGTGTAAATACTGATATTGAGGAATTTGATTGCAAGATATAGAAGAACTCCCCCTGAAGAAGTGCATATGTGACGAATTTTCTTTGAATAGCAATGCACATTGTAGAGTAGAATCATGGAGATCTCCCCCTATATCTTGTAATTCATACACGCATTTAACATATGATATGAAGAATTTGAAATGCATGATGAAATATGGTGTCTGATGTAATTCAGCATGCGTGCATTAACATATATGAGGAAATAGCATGCAGAAAAATAGAGCAAAAGTATCAGACCACCATAGGACTTAAGTTTACAACTCAATCCAACAAATACTTCAGAAGAACGAGAGTTGTAACTTAGCAAAAAACGCCCATATATATAGACCCACTTGAAGACTAACTCAAATTTCTCCCCCTTTGTCATCGAATGACCAAAAGGGATGAAAAATCAGGACTAACGCCCCTGAAGAATATCATCAAGATGTCGATGGAGGAGCGCCAGCGTTGTTGGGGTCGTCCGTTGATGTAGGGCCTACCGCGGTGTCGTCCAAGTCTTCATGTTCATCAGTCTCGCGCGATGAAGAATATGAGCTGGCCACCAAGTGAGGAACTTCGACCTTCTTGAATTTCTCAAAGGTGGCTGAGACCAGTCAAAGTCCTGCTTGAAGCCCATTTGCTTGAGATCTTCATCACCATAGAGGTGAGACAGTACAGCCCAGGTGCGATAAAAAACTTCATGCAGATAGTAATGGTTCTTCTGCACAGTGTTTTGTGTGATTGTCATATTCTGAAGAATTGAACCAAACTGTCGCTTGACCCATTTGTGGTTGCGATCGACCTTCTGACGAAGACTGAGGAGAAGCTCACGATCAGTCATCACCCTTGGAGCAGTGGCTTGAGGATTTTGCTTTGAAGCATTTGTGGCAGTGTCATGAGTGGCAGAGTCATCATTGGTGGAGTAGGATGCAGCTTTGCGTAACTGTCCATCCAATGGACGAGTGCCTTCATCAATAACAGCAGCCTTGCCCTTCTCATCAGCTGAGGAAATAGGCCGTTTGAGGACCTCGATTGGGGGCAAGTAGCTGTGATGATTTAGAATGTCAGCCTTGTAGTTGATTGAAGACCTTGATCTGATGAATCTCATGATCCAGGGAGCGTAAGGCTTCAGTTCAAACGGTGACAGAGCTACATTGGCCAAAGTCCTCATGAAGAAATCGTGGTAGTTGATAGGAATACCATGTATGATGTTGAAAAGCAGATTATTCATGATGCCAACAACCACTTCTTCATCAGAGTTGTGGCCCTTGATAGGACTGAGGGTTTTGGTCAATATCCTGTACACTGTCCTTGGCACATAGAGCAATTCCTTGACGAGGAATTTGGTCCTTGGAGCTTGGCCTAGCTTCAAAGGCTTCATCAGCACTTGCATTAGATGATCTGAGAGTTCAAGGTCAGCATAGATGAGCCTTGCACCTTCAACAGGAGGACTGACTGGGATGGCATGAAGTAATTCAGAGGCCGGAGCTTTATAGTGAGTGTTTTCTGTCATCCAGTCCAATACCCATGAATTCACATCTTCAACGTTGTCTGTGATGTGCAACATGGCATAGAACTGAAGAATGAGTTCTTCATTCCAGTCGCAGATGTCGGGGTAGAAGTTGAGCAGCCCAGCATCATGAAGAACACTGAGGACTGGGGTGAAGCAAGGTAGAGACTCCATGTACACATGAGGAATTTGCTCATGGTCAAAGATCTTGTGTTTATAAAACAGTAGTGAGGAATAGAAGTTCATCTAGCTAGCAGTCCAAAAAACGCTTGCGTCGAAGATGAGCAAAGTCATAAGGATTGTAGTCAGTGAAGAAAATGTGCTCATTGAAGAAATCTTCAGCCTTGAACTTCTGCTTCTTGGAGAAAGGATTTTGTGGCTTGGGCTGAGGATTGTCAGTCGAAGTCTTCACATCCTCTTGAATCACAGACTCTGGAACCGCAGGCTGAGGAATTTCAGGAACAATGTCATCAGCAGCAGCCTGGGCCTCCACTTCTTCAGCAACATTATCATCAGCTCTAGTGGCCGGAACTTCTTCAGGAATAGTGAGAAGAGAAGCTTGATGTGTTTCAGAGCCCGTGTGAATTTCTTCAGTTTGAACCGGGGACTGAGGAATCTGCTGCAAAGGGGTGTAGAGTGGTGAATTGGGGTGATGACTTTCCCAGTAGTCATCATTCAGAATCGGAGTTGTAGACCCAATATCCACATCTTCATCTTCCTCATCTATTTCTTCAACGCCGACCTCTTCAGCAGTGAACTGAGGCATGGGCGAGGATACCAGTGGAGTGGAAGTGATGTTGTCCACCTCAATTTCTTCATCAATCTTCTCTGACGTAGCAGCAGAGGGATCTTCTTCATCAGATTCACTTGGAATCACATAGTCCTCACCAAAGGGAACAATCTCCTTTGATGGCATGCTTGATAGAGGAACAACATCTATGGGATTTGCATAGGAGCTTGTCAAAGTCTTCACTTTCTTCAGAGCTGATGACTCTGAGGATGCAGATGCTTTCCTTTTCTTCACAGCTGCTCGCTCCGCAGCCTTGGTTTTCTTAGCTTCTAATGCAGAAGGAAGGGTAGGACTTGTCGTATGTGCAGGAGGAGTAGAGGAAATTGGTGCAGTTTCTTCAGGCGCAACTGATGCAGTTGCCCTTGGCATGTTCAGTGTCTTCAGGCGCAGTAGCAGATTCTTCAACTGGCCTGGTTTGTTCCTCAGGCGCAACACTAGAGGTTACCCTGGCAGTTTGTTATGCGGCTGAATTTCTTCATCAGCCCTGGTGCTTTCAGAATCATCAACAGCCCGATTGTCATCAGCTGTGCTTGGATGTTCTTCAGTTGTCTGTGCAGATGCATCAGCCTGAGGAATTTCACGCTGCGTTGAGGCTGCAACATTTGAGGTGAATCCCTTCGCCATTCTGATGAATCTGACCTTGGCTCCTAGCCAATCTGCACGATATGCGTCAAATTCATCACTGAGTGCTTTGATCTCAGCTTGCATGGCCACAAGTTCACTAGTTGTCATTTTAACAACATTCTTCTTCAGAAATCGCTCCTTCTTGTATTGAGCTTTGTTCAGTTGCCTGGCCTTCTCAAACTTCCATTTTTCTTCACCTATGAAGGCTATCAACATGTGACTTTGGCTAGGTGTGACAATGAAATCAGGCATAGGAGTGTTGGGGTCCTTGTGCCAGAGATGAATGAAATCGAGGATCAACTTGGGATCCAGCAGAAGAGGCACATTGTTGCCTTTGGCTCTAGCGGCCCTTTGTTGTCTTTCTCTGATGATTTCAGCTAATTCCCCATCATCAGCTTCGTCTTCACTAGAGAGCACATGGAAGGAAACCTGCTTCTTGTGAGGACTTGGCCTTGTGCCTCATCCAGCAGTGCCCTTTGTCTTCAACAAAGTTGGGCCTATTGAGGACTAAAGAGGAGCAGAAGAACATGCAGATGCTCCTAAAGCAATAGAGATACCAGTGGTCCTTTGGCAAGAGGCAAAATGTGCAGGTGCCGAGGACTTTGCAGCAGTAGCTGAAGGTTTTGTAACAGTGGGAACTGGAGCTGCTTGAGGAATATGTCGTGAGGGCTTTGATGAGCTTGGCCGTGAGGGCATTGCTAAGGAACTGGGCTTGTGCGCAGGCTTCTTGGGCATAGCCTTCTTGGACTTGCTAGCGGAGGCCTCAGCAGCGGCAGCAGCAGAATCTTCATTGAATTTCTTCACTGCTTCTTTGGCCATGTTAGCCAACTTGGCTTGCCGCTTAGCCCACTCCTTAGGAAATTCCTTGCCTCTTCTGATGCTAGAGGGATCAGCAACTTGGCCTGGTGCCAATGGAGGTCTTGGGCACAAAGGGTGTACCGCGAATTTCTTCATGTACTTGGGAGTCACATATCTGTGCTCCCTCCATTCTCTGGCCCATCTCCTCTCTATCCTCTGTATGCGCACCTTGCGCTGATTTTTGTTCTCCTTGCCATGTTTGGCTTCATCAGGAGTGCAATATTCCTCATAGATGTCATCTGGGATCTCAAAAGCAGTGTTTGCTTCTGGTCTCTTTCCTCCCTTCTGAGGTCTTTTGCCATCAGCCATTTTCTTCAGCTGAGGATTTTGAACAATGGAATTCTCTGACGAGGTATGCAATTTGTCTTCAAGGAACGCTGCAAATGAGTTAAGTTGATGAGAACCTAGAGATTCAGCAGCGGACATGTGTACCTGTGAACAGAGTATAGGTGCGAAGAATTTGGAGAGGTCATATGCGTTCTCAGAAGTTTTTCAAAAGAACAAGTTTGAGGAATTTGACCAGGAATGTCTTTAGGAATTTCACTAAGTGGTCTTTGACTTAGGTTCCAGAGTTGTATAGATTGAAAATCCACACAATAGAGGAATCTAGAGGAAAAACGTTGCTTAGAGAAACAAATCAAGAACAGATACAACTGTGCGGTTTAAGAGTGTGGAAGTCGAAGAATAAACACCTTTTGAAGATTTTGTGGAACTCATCAGAGTTAACAAGGGTAGTAAAAATAAATTTTATTTACCCTTGATGAAGAACACGATGAACTGGGAGTTGTAGATGGGAAGTTCGTCCGTTCAGATCTTCCACGCCCTAACTTGGCGGCGGAAGACAACTACGGCGGCGGCGGAGTGAAGATTTCCGCGGCAGCGCTAGGTCTAAGAGCTCGAGCGAGGGGAGTGAGGTCGAGCGGGGTAAATGCGGTCTGAGGAGGGTGAGGGGTATTTGTAGCTGAGGTGAAAAACCGCTCATCCGAGGAAAATGGATGAACGTGCCCCTGACCCTTCTCATCCTAGCGACATGTGTCACCCACGTAGAGTGAGGTGGAGATCATGTGAGATCGTGGGTGAATACAATAATCATATCATGGGATGTGGAACGGTTTGAGCGGCAAAAGCCAAAAATTCAGATCAGAATATTTTAAAGTTTTGTTCGCAAATTCTTCAGCTGACAAGGACACAGTGAAGATTTTGAACGGGTTTCAAATAGAACGCACATGAAGAATTTGTGAATAGACTGGGTTGAGTTTAGAATAGAGGGGGACGGGTCCGATCACATTCACTTAGCAGAAAAGTCAACTTGAAGAATTAGCAATAAGTGAATGCTGTAGAGGAATCAAAACTCAAATATATATATAGTCAATGAAGAACAAGGTCGGAAAGAGTGAAGACATTGCAAAGTTGAAGAATTTGAACAACTGAGGAATTTCAAAAACTGAAGAAAAACTCAAATTGAAGAATTTCAACTTTTGTTGGTGGCGTGGCCCACCGTATAAGAATGATGATTTTAGACGCCACGTACAATTGTCATAGGGCTCTGAGAATCAAAATCTTTGTTAATTTCTTCACACTTAGAGGGTTAGTCTTCATTGATTGAAGAAAAATGTTACTTCATGTGTTGCACATCTAAGTCATCAATTTTGCATAAGTGTTAGGATGTGTGTCCTTTTCAAAGGACATTCGAAGATTCTAAGATATTTAGCTCACACCGCAACTTGCTAAATCTCTTCTCATCCAAGGGCTTTGTGAAGATATCGGCTAGCTGTTCTTCAGTCTTCACATGCTCGATAGAGATGTCGCACTTCAACACATGATCTCGAAGAAAATGATGACGAATCTGGATGTGCTTTGTCTTCGAGTGCTGAACTGGGTTATGAGCAATCTTGATGGCACTCTCATTGTCACCGAAGAGTGGCACATTCTTCACATTGATGTCGTAGTCCTTGAGGGTTTGCTTCATCCATAGCAATTGAGCACAGCACGAACCAGCAGCAATGTACTCAGCTTCAGCAGTAGAGAGTGATACGTAGTTCTGTTTCTTCGAGGACCAACATACCAAGGAGCGTCCAAGGAAATGGCATGTGCCTGATGTTGACTTGCGGTCCACACGATCACCAGCATAGTCAGAGTCAGAATATCCAATGAGATCAAAAGCCGAGCCCTTGGGATACCATAATCCAAGTGTTGGAGTGTGAGCTAGATATTGAAGAATATGCTTCACAGCCTTATGGTGTGATTCCTTTGGTGTAGCTCTAAATCGGGCACACATGCAAACACTAAGCATAATATCTGGCCTAGATGCACATAGATATAATAAAGAGCCAATCATGGAGCGGTATACCTTTTGATCGAAGTCAATACCATTTTCATCAGTGCATAGATGGCCATTTGTGGGCATAGGGATTTTGACGCCTTTGCAATCTTGCATGCCGAATTTCCTCAACACATCCTTGAGGTATTTCTCTTGAGATATGAAGATGCCATTGCGCTGTTGACGAATTTGAAGACCTAAGAAGAATTTCAATTCTCCCATCATAGACATTTGATATTCCTCACTCATCATATAGGAAAATTCGTCACTGTAACATTGGTCAGTACAGCCAAAGATAATATCGTCAACATATATTTGGCACATGAATAATTCATCATCATAGGTTTTGGTGAAAATAGTTGGGTCAAGTGAATCGGGTTTGAAGCCTTTCTTCATGACGAATTCCTTCAAAGTATCATACCACGCCCGAGGGGCCTGCTTAAGGCCATAGAGGGCCTTATTGAGTCTGAAGACTTTGTCAGGATCCTTTGGATCTTCAAAACCTGGGGGTTGAGCAACATATACTTCTTCCTCAAGCTTATCATTGAGGAATGCACTTTTCACATCCATTTGATATAAGATGATATTATGATGGTTAGCATAAGCAAGCAATATTCGAATAGCCTCAAGTCTAGCAACAGGTGCAAAAGTTTCATCGAAATCAACTCCTTCAACCTGTGTGTAGCCTTGAGCTACAATCCATGCCTTATTCCTCACCACAAGGCCATTTTCATCTTGCTTGTTGTAGTAGATCCATTTGGTGCCGATGATATTGTGCTTGCGAGGGTCTGGTCGCTTGACAAGTTCCCAGACATTGTTGAGCTTGAACTGATGTAATTCCTCTTGCATCGCTTGAATCCACTCAGGCTTCAGAAATGCCTCACCTACTTTGGTGGGCTCTGTGATAGAGACAAAATCAAAGTTCCCACAAAAGTTAGACAAATGTGAAGCCCTTGAGCGTGTCGCTGATGATTTTCTCGATCTGCACTTCATTTGCAACGCGAGGATGAGCGGGTTGACGACGTTGAGTTGGCTCAGCATTTTCTTCAGAGCCATTTTCTTCAGGTGCACCAGCATAATGTTCTTCACGTTCTGGAATGACTTCTTCAGAAGATTCTTCGATAGGAATGACATCATCAGTAGCCTTGAACTTGATGGATTTCTCAGGTGACTTTTCATCTAGCACAGGAGGTAGGTGCTCTCTTTGCGAGCCATTAGTTTCATCGAACTGCACATCTACAGTTTCAACAACCTTGTGGTGAACGGTGTTGAAGAATCTGTAGGTGTGTGAGTCCTTTCCGTAAACAAGCATAAATCCTTCATGTGCTTTTCGTGCAAATTTAGAATTGTGATGAGGAACTCTAATCCAACATTTAGCACCGAAGACTTTGAAATAACTCACATTGGGTTTCTTGTCAGTGAGGAGTTCATATGAGGTCTTTTTGAAGAATTTGTGAAGATATACCCTGTTGATGATGTGGCATCCAAAATCAATTGCCTCAGGCCAAAAGTGACGAGGCGTCTTGTATTCATCAAGCATGTTCTTGTGCTCCACGATGCCATTCTGCTGAGGAGTATAAGGAGGAGATAATTCGTGAGTAATACCAAGTTCATCAAGATAGTCATCAAGACCAATATTTTTGAACTCAGTCCCATTATCACTTCTGATGTGCTTGATCTTCACACCAAACTTGGTTGAAGCCCTCGAGGAAAATCATTTGAAGACTTCCTGCACTCCATATTTGTAAGTGATGATATGCACCCATGTGTAACGAGAATAGTCATCAACAATAACAAAGCCATATAAAGATGCAGCATTGGTGAATGTAGCATAATGAGTAGGGCCAAAGAGATCCATGTGAAACAATTCAAATGGACGAGTGGTAGTCATGATAGTCTTTGAGGGATGCTTGTCCTTGGTCATCTTTCCAGCTTCACAAGCTCCACACAGGTGATCCTTGAGGAATTTGACATCCTCGATGCCAATGACATGCTTCTTCTTCACGAGCGTGTGCAAGTTCCTCATTCCAGCATGGCCAAGTCATCGATGCCATAGCCAGCCATCTGAAGCTTTTGCAAGTAGACATGTAGCAGGTTGTGGTCCTGTAGAGAAATCAACAATATACAAATCTCCTCTCCTAAAGCCTTTGAAGACTTTGGAATGGTCAGCTTCCATGATTACAACACAACGATACTTGCCAAAGACAACAACCATATCAAGATCACAAAGCATTGAGACAAACATGAGGTTGAATCCTAAGGACTCGACAAGCATGACTTTGTCCATGTGTCTATCCTTTGAGATCGCAACCTTACCTAGACCCAATACCTTGCTTTTGCCTTTGTCAGCGTAGGTGATATGATTTAGGTGCGATGGAGATAAAGCAGTGCCCATCAATAAGTTCCTGTCACCAGTCATGTGATTTGTACATCCACTATCGAGGACCCACTCAGTAGCTTTTGTTTGATCATCCTGCAGATGAATTAGTTCATCTTACAAACTCATATACTTCATCAGTGAAGAATATGACATCAAAATCATCAGATGAATCACATCAAGAATAGAACAGATATAGCAGTACGAGGACGTGAGAAATGAAAATTCATTTCTTCATGATTAGCTTGCGTCCTTTCAAGCATATTCAGGTCTCCAGCAAATACTTCAGATGATTAAGTTCGTCTGGAGACCTGACCCTGCATAAGAGATTAGTTCTTTTTCTTCACCACCCACATCTGGAGGGGTGGCAAAGAGTTCATCATTCTGCAAGCTCCATAAGAGAAAGGTGGCATAGATGCCAGTTGTCGGATTTTGGGTTCCGGCAAAACCCTCGAGGTTCGAACACTGGGGTGCGCACGAAGATTTCCTCCTACCTAATCACGCCCTCAACCTCGCCACGATCTCAAAGGCTATCTCGACGAACTCGCAAGACAAGAGACACAAGATTTATACTGGTTCGGGCCACCGTTGTGGTGTAATACCCTACTTCAGTGTGGTGTGGTGGATTGCCTCTTGGGCTGAGGATGAACAGTACAAGGGGAAGAACAGCCTCCTGAGGAGAGGTGTTCTTGTGCTTGGTGGGTGTGAGGATGGGATGGATCTTGTCCAAGACGAGATGCCTCCTACTGTGGTGGCTAGTCCTATTTTAGAGGCCCTGGTCCTCTTCCCAAATATTGAGCGGGAAGGGAGCCAACAACGGCCAATTTGAAAGGGACAGCTAGTACAAGCTATCCTGACTAAAGGTGGTCGTCGCCTACCAAAGGCTCTGGTGGTGACGCCGTCTTGGGCTCCATGGTGACCTCCGTCCTGCCATCCTGCTGGTCTTGGTCTCATTGCACCGATACGGAAACCTTTGCCTGATGCCTCGGTACTCATCGCATGCGCTTGCCTCTTTAGCACCAAAGAGGAAACGAGGACACTATGCGCGCTGGCACCCGCCTGGCGCCCGCCTGGTCTTGGTCGTCATGGCTGACGTCATAGGAACCTCGCGAGTTCGTCTTGCCTTGATCTCTCCGCCCCTCGCGAGCCAGCCTGATGAGGCCACTCCCGAGGAGGTCTCGTGTCGTCCGCCTCGCGAGGCTTGGCCCCTCGTGAGGGTCTTGAGCGCTTGTTGGTGAAGACGGGACGTACTGGGCCACGAGTGGAGCCACGCCGTGGGCCGCAGGCAGGCAAGTCTAGGGATCCCCGTTCCCAGAACGCCGAAAGTAGCCCCCGGGCCCAAGGCGCGCTCGGACTTGGCTTCGAGGCGAAGCCAAAGGGCAAGTGCGGAGCGCCGAGGGCCCCAACAGCCTGCGGCCTTGGTTGACTTGTGGCGATTGATTGGACGTGGGCGTCTTCGCTTCCCCACGCTGCCTCGGCCACTGCCTGCCTTGACGAGTCCCTGCTATATGCAAGGAAAAACCATCATTACCTGTGATCGTGGGGGGCCGGCGGTTGGCCTCCTCTGGGCTATAAATGAGGAGGGGAGCAGAGCCCCCGTCGCCCATCTCTTCCCATTCTGCTCGCTTCTCCTCCCTTGCTTCATTGCCAGTAGCGACTCCCATGGCACCTGCGAAGAGGTTTTCAGCCACGGAGAAGGGGAAGGCTCGCCGGGAGGGGACCGGCTCTCCTCCGCCCAAGCGTGGACGCGGTCGTCCTCGCAAGTACTCCGCGACCCCCGCCGCGGCTCCCCGCGGTCGCGGCGGTGCTCCTTCGCGTGGTGGGAGGCAGTCCCGTCAAGGCACTCCCGTCGATGAAGGGAGGCGCGCCATGGTCGCGTGGCCTCCCCGGCCGTGCTTTCACTCGGCGGAGGTACTGCCGGCCGCGGGTCCAGGTGGGCTCTGGCTGCAAGTGGATGGCTGTTGCAGCAAAGCTTCTTGGGTCGCGGTCGAGACCTCCGTCGCCGGCAATGTGGCTCT